>LNAC01000190.1:2417411-2464486 GCA_002007465.1 Ailurus styani
TTTTTAAGATTTTATGTATTTATTTGACAGAGAGAGAGAGAGAAAGTGTGTGAGCACACAAGCATGGGGAGCAGCAGAGGGAGAGAAAGAAACAGGCTCTCAGCTGAGGAGAGAGCCCTTTATGGGGCTCGATCCCAGGACCCTGGATCATGACCTGAGCCGAAGGCACACACCTAACCAACTGAGCCACCCAGGAGCCTCACCTCCAATTTACTTTATACTGAGGCTTCCTGCTACATGCTCTGGTGGCTCAGAGGACTATCCTCAGGAATATAAAAGTAAGCTACAGAAAAAGTCCTCTAACCATGTTGATAACCTGGAGAAGTCCTCCAGCCTTGGGAGTGATGACTTTGTCCTTTAAATTTCCCAGAACAAAACATATGTATGTATTTGTATATGTATGTGTTTGTCTATATGTATACATACACAAACATTGTGTGTGTGTTTATTTATATATATGTGTTACATATCCACACACATATATAGATAGATAGATAATACATATATATATATATATATGACTTGGACCTTGACTACATAAATAATTCTTGCAATTCAGCAATAAGAAGACAACAGAATAGAAAATGGCAGGGATGCCTGGGTGGCTCAGTTGGTTAAGCGTCTGCCTTCGGCTCAGGTCATGATCCCAGGGTACTGGGATTGAGTCCCACATTGGGGTTCCTTGCTCAGCAGGGAAACTTATTCTCCCCTCTGCCTGCCTTTCCCCCATTCATGCTTGCTCTCTCTCTTTCTCTCCCTCCCTCTCTCTCTCTCTGACAAATAAATAAATAAATCTAAAGAAAAGAAAGAAAGAAAATGGGCAAAAGATTTGAATAGATAAAAGAAGATATATACAGTTGACCAATAAGCACATAAAAAGATGCTCAACATCATTAGTCATCAGGGAAATGCAAATTAGAACCACAAAAGTATACTACTTCTTATCTATTCCAGTGGCCAAAATTGAAAAGACTCAGAGTACAAGGTGTTGTCAAGCCTGTGGAGCAGCTGGGACCCTCCCACATCGCTGATGGGAGTGTAATATGATACAGACACCAGAGAACATGAGCTGGCAATTTCTTACAAGGTGTCCATATGAGCTAGCAATTCCAGTTCTAGGTATTTAACCAAGAGAAATGAAAACATGTCCACACAAAGACTTGTATACAAATGTTCATTGCAGTCTGAGGAAGGCAGCCCCTCACATGGATCCCGGGGATCTCCGCCTCCTAGAATTCCTGCCTCTGTGGAGCACCCTCCCCTTGAGCGTGGGCTGACGCTAGCGACTTATCTCTCACAAAGAGATTATGGCAAAAATGAGCAGATGTCCCTTCTGAGATTAGGTTCAAAAAGACTGGTTTTCATATTTTTGCTCTCTCACTCTCATCCTCACCACTCTGATGAAGCCTTTGGGTGTATTATGTGCTTCTATTTGAAGAGGCCCGCATGACAAGGAATTGAGGGAGTTCCCTATCCAACAGCAAGAGAGGAACTGAGGCTCTCAGTCCAATAGCCCTCAAGAAACGGGATCCTGCCAAACACTGTGAAGATGAGAATGAGCAGCCTGGCCAACAGCTTGCTTATAGCTTTGTGAGAAACCTGGAGTCAGAAGCACCCCACTGAGCTAGACCCAAATTCCTGACCCATGGAAACTGTGGTGTAATGAAATTTCCCTTTTAAATCACTAAATTTTCTTTTTCGCAACAGGTTTGCCACCAGAACACAGATGCCTGTGGAAGTTCGAGACCGGCAAATATTATGTGACCATCATTGATGCCCCAGGACACAGAGACTTCACCAAAAACATGATTCCAGGCACATCTCAGGCTGACTGCGCTGTCCTGATTGTGGCTGCTGGTGTTGGTGAATTTGAAGCAGGTTTCTCCAAGAACGGGCAGACCCGTGAGCATGCCCTTCTGGCTTACACACTGGGTGTGAAACAACAAATTGTTGGTATTAACAAAATGGATTCCACTGAGCCACGCTACAGCCAGAAGAGATACGAGAAAATTGTTAAGGAAGTCAGCGCCTACATTAAGAAAATTGGCTACAACCCCAACACAGTAGCATTTGTGCCAATTTCTGGTTGGAATGGTGACAACATGCTGGAGCCAAGTGCTAACATGCCTTGGTTGAAGGGATGGAAAGTCTCCCATAAAGATGGGAATGCTGGTGGACTCACACTGCTCAAAGCTCTGGATTGCATTCTGCCACCAACCTGTCCAATGGACAAACGCTTGCGTCTGCCTCTCCGGACGTCTACAATGGTGGTATTGGTACTGTGCCTGTGGTCCGAGTGGAGACTGGTGTCCTTAAACCTGGCATGGTGGTCACCTTTGCCCCAGTCAATGTTACAAGTGAAGTAAAGTCTGTTGAAATGCACCATGAAGCTTTGAGTGAGGCTCTTCTAGGGGACAATGTGAGCTTCAATGTCAAAAACGTATCTGTCAAAGACTTTCATTGTGGCAGTGTGGCTGGTGACAGCAAAAATGACCCATCCATGGAAGCAGTTGGCTTCACAGTTCAGGTGATTATCCCGAACCATCCAGACCGGGTCAGTGCTGAATACTCACCTACGCTAGATGGTCACACAGCTCACATTGCTTGCAGGATCGCTGAGCAGAAGGAAAAGATCGATTGTCATTCTGGAAAAAAGCTGGAAGATGGTCCCAAGTTCTTGAAATCTGGTTGTGCTGCCATTGTTGATATGATCCCTGGCAAGCCTGTGTGTGTTGAGAGCTTCTCTGACTATCCTCCTCTGGGCTGTTTTACTGTTTGTGACATGAGACAGAGGGTTGCCGTGGGTGTCATCAAAGCAGGGGACAAGAAGGCAGCCAGAGCTGGCAAGGTCACCAAGTCTGCCCAGAAAACTCAGAAGGCTACATGAGTATTATCCCCAATACCTGCCCCGCCCCCCGCCAGTCTTAATCAGCAGTGGAAGAACAGTCTCAGAACTGTTTGTGTCTATTGGCCACTTAAGTTTAATAGTAAAAGACTGGTTAATAATAACAGTGGATCATAAAAACTTCAGAAGGAAAGGAGACTGTTTTGTGGACCATTTGGTGTGTGTGTGTGTGTGTGTGTGTGTGTGTGTGTGTGTGTGACAGTTTTTAGTTATTAGTTTTTAAAATCAGTACTTTTTAATGGAAACAACTTGACCAAAAATCTGTCACAGAATTTTGAGATCCATTAAAACAAAAATTTAATGAGGAAAAAAATTTTTTTTAAATAGATCACTAAGTTGGGTGGTGATTTTTCATGAATATGTAATACATTCATAGAAGTCAAAAGCTGAAAACAACAGGACAATGATAAAAATTGTGGTGTATTCATTCAATGGAATGCCACGTGGCAATAAAAAGAAACAAACGTCTGGTACTTGCCACAACACAAATAAACCTGAAACCATTAAACTCACCAAAACACACAAATTGCCAACAAAAAAGGGCATACAGTATCATTCCATTTATATGAAAGTCTAGAAGAGACAAAACACATTTAAAGTGACAGAGAGCAGATCAGTGGTTACCCAGGGCCAGATGGTGGGGGCTGACTGCAGAGAAGCAAAAGAAACTTCTTGGGTTATGGAAGAGTTCTATATATGATTGTGCCAATATAGACAATATAGATTGATTAAACCTTTGTCACAATGCATTAGGTTAAATACTTTAAAAAGATACATAGGCAAAAAAATAAATAAATAATAAAAATAAAAAATGAAAAAGATACATAGTCATATTTTATCATATGCAAATTAAGCTGCAATTAAATTGATTTGCAAAGTTAGAAAAAAATCCTGAAGTAAATACAAGATCCGAAGCTATGGCAGCAAGTTTTTTTCTTTTAAACGGGCTCCGCAGTGAGCATTGAGCCTGATGCAAAGCTTGAACTCACTACCCTGAGATCAAGAACTGAGCTAAGATCAAGAATCGGATGCTTAGCAGACTGAGCCACCCAGGTGCTCCTATGGGAGCAAGTTTAAATATCTGTAGGAAATGAACTGATTCCTAGCAACTCTACGTAATCAAAATTGGCTAGAGAAGAAATGGAAAACCAGAATATACAGCAACCACACATAATAGATTGAAAAGATGATTAAAGAACTACCAAAACTACTTAGAAATTATTTAACTTCTCAATCCTCAGTTTCTTAATCTGTGAAATGGAAATAAAGTAACACTTAGCTCACAGAACTTTTGTGAGAATTGAGCTAACATGCTTAGTATAATATTGGTGACCCAAGAGTTGTTCAGTACTAGTTTCCCTGGTGTGCAGTGGTGTTTTAAGCCGTTCTGATGCTAGTTTTTACTTCTCTTTCCAGATGAGCAACATAACATTACTTAATTCAGTCAACAAACATTCGGTCCCTCCTTTGAGGGGAAGGGACCAAATCACCTTGGGGAAGACCCAAGGTGATTTCCAACTCCACAGAATAGAACACAGTCTCTCTGTGTTTTTCTATCCTGAACCTAATTGCAGAGAGAGACGAGAAAAGATGATTAAAACCAGGAAGAGGGAGGCTAAGCCCTCACAAAGGGGGAAAAAAAAAAAGAAAAACTGCCTAGGGAGGAAGGAGACAACTGAAGAATATCGTAAGCACATCAACACACATCCTTCTGCAAGCCCTAAAGTAGGATGACGCAGCCAGCTCTGTGCTGAAGAATGCTGAAGTTTCAGAAAGCTAGTCCACAGTGTTGCCGAGCTAGTTCTCAGCACCTAAACCTAAGGGGCAGATGGATGGAACCAGAGCTTTTCCCTGGGGGCCTTTACCTCCTTCCCTGCCTCAGCAAAGCCTCTGGGCAGAGGGAGGAGACTGCGTCACCCAGGAGGTTTAGGAGTGGTGTTCAGGGAGGGGAGCCTCCTGCCTGGTGGGAGATCTGAAAGAATGTGGCAGATCATTTTTCCCCTGGCCTCCTCCCCTCTCCATACTTCATGACTGTTTCTCTTGGCCTCCTCCAAGATCTGGGAATGTTCTAGCTTTCAGAGAGAGCTTCCTGTACCTCTGACCTGGGTGATGCTAACACCAGAGAGCAGCACTTCCATGGATAGCACGGAGGGGCCAGCGCCTGGCTGTTAGCCCAGGGAGCAGGGGTGAACTCCATTACAGCGATGATCCCTCCACCTTCAAATACACCATTCCCACACTCACGCAAAGAGTAGGTCAGACTCAGACTCCAAAGGACAATTGCTAAAAATCTGCCCCTGCACCATAGGAACTTTCCAGTAACTTCCCGTGAATTCCCTCTGGATAAAAGCACCCATTTTAGGCAAGGTAACTGGCACTGAAATTAAATGGATCCATCAGGCTCTGCCATTCAGCAACTTTGTGGCCTCGGTTTTTTACTCTCTAAAATGGGGAAGATTAGGGGCTCCTGGGTGGCTCAGTCGGTTAAGCGTCTGCCTTCAGCTCTGGTCATGATCTCAGGGTCCTGGGATGGAGCCCCACATCAGGCTCTCTACTCAGCGAGGAGTCTGCTTCTCCCTCTCACTCCTTCTTTGTGCACGTGCTCTCTCTCTCTCTCTGTTAAATAAATAAATAAAATCCTAAAAAAAATAAAAACAATAAAAATAAAATGGGGAAGATTATATCACCTCCTTTGAATGGTTGTTTTGAGAACAAAATGAGATAGGACAGGTTGAGTGCACGGTACTGTCCTGGGCTCATCACAAAGACTCAGTAAATATGAATATTGCCTTGACCACCGCCATTTCACACACGTCCCAGAGGAGTGCATGCAAGACTTGTGAAACACAAGCTCTACTCCCTGTAGGTACTGGGAGCTAAAGGTGATTTCCAGTTACCTATTGCCAAAACCACCGAAAAACATAGAGTCGTAAAACAACGCATTATTGATTGCCATGGTTTTGTGGGTCAGGTCAACCTAGCTGGCTTGTTTTCTGTAATAACAGTAAGTGAAGAGCTGCGTCACCTGAAGGCTTCTCTGGCCTGGGCATCCAACCTGGTTTCCTCAGTCCCTCACCTGGTATCTCAGTGGCTCTCCCCATGGCCCCTTTCTCTCACAGAGCAGTCTAGCTAGAGATTTTACAGGGTGGCTCAAGGTTCTAAGAAAAAGAAAGCAGAAGCCGTCAGTGATCTTGAAACCTGAGCCTAGAAATGGTCCAGAGTCTCTTCTGCCACTTTGTGGTGACAAATCAACTACACAGCAGCCCAGATTTAAGGAAGAAGAGCAACAGCCTCGACCTTTCAATGGGGAAGTAGCCGTATGTACGTACACAAAGGGAAGAAATTGGTTGATACTGAACATCTTTGCAGATAAGCTACCAATGAATCCAATACTGGAGTTCCATGTGGATAAAAACACAAGATACTTACTTGTATGATTTTGTTCTTTTCAGCTGATAGTTTTTCATCCAAGTGTGTGACAAGAATCATTCACCATATCACTCAGGCTTCTGCATTTCTACCACTGAAATTGATTCCTCAGTGAAGGGCAAATTCAGTGAAGGCATTAGATCATATTTTTTTGCCAGCTGAGATGGTTTTGTCACTACAGGACTCTTTGTACCCACAAATTTCATCCACCAAGTGAGCATGTCACTTTGCACTCATTGTCTTGTCTTCAGAGTAAAAACCAAGGCTTTTGATCAGTCAGACCGACAGCCGGCTCTTAGTCCCTTTCCCTGGCACTGCCTTATAATCTTCCATTTTCCCAGTAATCCCAGCTTCCAAAGAGTTCACTTACACAGGTAATTCTTCCAACTAGAATAAGTCATAGGCTTTAATAACTCCTTGTCCTTCTTCAAAGCACTTACCTTTATTTGTATCTTTATATTTAAAAGACTGTTGGACTCATGTCTCTCTTCCTCATTAGACCCCAAGCTCTGTAGAGTCCGGTGCCATTTCTCTCCAGCATGTGCCTCATACACACCAGGTGCTCAATAATATCTCTGGAATGAATGAACTGTTCCTTCTTTCCAGAACTATTTAAAGGTAAAAGAAGGCAAACACATTTTTTAAATTTATTTTCAAAAACATAGTGTTTGATTTTTAACTGGCAGACCTTGGAGATCTATATATCCAACTTAAGAAAAGTGAAATGATTGGAGTCAGTGACTCAAGCAGTACAAAGGAGCCTTTCAGAACCCCTTCCTCGGCAGTAGATACGACCTGAAGCATGCGAGGCTCGACTAAAGGAATATTCCAAGGCTTGAACTCTCACTTACCATTCCAGACTTTCTTGCTGTGATCTCACATCTCACATTCCTTCTCAGCTGCCTCATCCCTGGCTACCCAACCCCGTCTGATGGACGTTAAACAGCCGTAGTTGTCCATTTGGCTTAAAATCTCCCTGAAAATCCAAACGCCTTTGGACAACACCTTTCAAAAGTCTGTCCTTGCCTCACTTCCACACCCACATATAACCCTGGAATCCTCTACTAAATTCCAATACCCTGATTCGCAACATATTCAGACGTAGCCTCATTTAGCCTTGGGGCTCCCCCAACTGGAAACGTAGATGGACAATTAGACTCCAGGAATCTTCTTATTCTTATTTTTCATTATGGAAAATTTTAAAGGTAAAGAAAACACCATAATGAACTCTTACACTCAACCCCCAGGTTTGATTGTTATCAACTCACGACCAGTCTTTCCATCCACACCTCCACCCACTTCCCCTCTCTCCTGGATGGATTTCAGCATCTATCTCTAGAAGAGAAATACTTGAAAAAAAAAAAAACTCAACATACAACTAAAACACATTATCACACCTGAAAATACTCTGGGCACTCTTAATTGTCAGTAACTACTGGTTTTCAGTCTGAAAGATACGACACAGGAAAGCACCATCAAGTTAGCCTCCCCAAATTCTCCACAAATGAACACCCACATGCACTCTCTAAAGAGCAAAAAGATACGCATTTCTTTTTTTTTCTTTCTTTTTCGATTTTATTTATTTATATGTAAGGGAGGGAGAGAGAATGCACACAAGCAGGGAGAGCAGCAGGCAGAGGGAGAGGGAGAAGCAGGCTCCCCGCTGAATGGAGAGCCCGCTGTGTGACTTGATCCCAGGACTGCGGGATTATGACCTGAGCTAAAGGCAGGTGCTTAACTGACTGAGCCACCCAAGCATCCCGAAAGATATGCATTTCTATTGACATTGTTTATTGTCTCATGTAAGAAATGGCATGAACAGATCTTTGCTTTTATAATGTCCTTTGGGCAAAGACCACCTGGAATACCTTGAACAAGTTGGGGTTTTCTTTACGGGGTGCTGTGGGGGGAGCACACACACGGAGAAACTGGACGTTCTCAGTAAGAGGCTGTCGGAAAGAAGCTAGAAAGGAATTTGAGCTTCAGTGGGTAATTTGGGGGAGGGTCTAAGGAAGCAGGGGCTTCCTCTGGATTGTCAGAAAATGGAGGCAGTTCTCTGGCTGGACATCCCAACGGGTCTTCTCTGGAGGGACAGCAGACTAGAGAGTCAGCCACTCAGAGAGCAAGGGGAATGCTTAGTGGTTTTTGTTACACAGTGACCTTGTTTTTGTCTCAGTCATGGTCTGAGAGTGATCTCATTTGATATAGATGTCTGTAAGATTGTTTCTGTCCAACAGGAGAACAAAATGACACCATGAGCATCAGACCACCTTACAATGGCATTGACATCTAGCTGCGAAAGTCAAGTCCATTCTGGATATCGCAGGCAACTTTTTTTTTTTAAAGGTTTATTTAATTATTTCACACAGAGAGAGAGAGAGAGAGAGAGAGAGAGAGAGAGAGAGATCACAAGTAGGCAGAGAGGCAAGCAGAGAGAGAGGAGGAAGCAGGCTCCCTGCCAAGCAGAGAGCCCGACGCAGGCCTCGATCCCAGGACCCTGAGATCATGACCTGAGCTGAAGGCAGAGGCTTTAACCCACTGAGCCACCCAGGCGCCCTCGTGGGCAACTTTTTTCTTTCTCATGATCCTACCACTTTCTAGGGTATGTGAACTTGTTGACTACTACTATCTTTAGTCCTCGTTCTATTTGAGTTTCTTTTTTAAAAAATATTTTATTTATTTATTTGACAGAGAGAAAGCACAAGCAGGGGGAGCAACAGGGAGAGGGAGAAGCAGGCCCCCCGCCGAGGAGAGCACCCGACCACAGGGCTCGATCCCAGGACCCTGGGATCATGACCTGAGCTGAAAGCAGATGCCCAACCAACTGAGCCACCTGGGAACCCCACTATTTGAGTTTCTGAACCCAGTTTTCCTTTTAGATCATTTGGATCACTCATTATTTATTGGTGTGTCTGTGTGTTTTATTGTATCATATTCAAGTGTTGATAAAGTTCCTTAAATCTTTCTCTAGAGAAGAAAAATGAATTCATGCATTCCCACTGAGAGTCAAGGGAACATAATTGTTTAAAAATAGCTTCCAAACATTTGATGATTGTAAAATGGTGATATATGAGACAGGAAAGATTAAAGAATACAATGTAATGTGACCCATGTGAAACACTGGCATGAAATTCAAAGGCTTCTCCGTTCGAGTGCTGCATGTGTGGCTCTTGATTTAGTCACGATGTCACCAGACCTCCCTTATGTCATCTACAATATTTGGGCTAGTTTGGGCTAGATGACTTTCCACTTGTATCAGTCTCTGATTCTATTGCATAAAATAGTCTTAGCTATGTTATATGTTTATATACCCCCTTCCTTCCTTCTGACTCTTTATCATGGAAAATTTTCAAATGGATAAAAGTAGAAAGAATAGTAAAGCAAATCCCAAGCAGCCATCACCAACTTTCCAGCCACCAAATTCCCAGCCCTGGCCAAAGCTGCTGTGTTTCTACACCCAGCCATGCCAGTGGCTATTTTGAAGCAAATCCCTTGACATCACCTCATTTCATTTGCTTTTCTTTACCGGAAAGAAAAAAAAAATTTTAAAGGAAAAGGACCATTTTAAAATGTGGAGCCCCACAACATCACATTTGCTCATACATAGAAATTTAAGGAGAAGGAGTCTTCATTTAATAGTGTGGCTACCGATGAACCGTAGTTTTATCACAAGTAGTCTTAAGATACATGATGGTCCGCTGCCTAGTAAAACAACAAAAAAGGTAAAAACAGAATTTCTTTTTTCAGAGTATTCTTTGCATTTAAAAATAATTTTCTGCAGGATCACCTGGGTGGCTCATTTGGTTGAGCAGCTGCCTTTGGCTCAGGTCATGATCCCAGGGTCCTGGGATCGAGTGCCCCATCGGGCTCCTTGCCAAGCAAGGAGCCTGCTTCTCCCTCTGCCTGCGCTCTGCCTGCTTATGCGCTCTCTCTATCTGATAAATAAATAAATAAAATCTTAAAAAAAAAAAAAGTTTCCTGCAGCCATTTGTCAGCTCTAATTGAAACAATCATAGAAATGGGCCTGGGGATGAAAGAGAACTTGTGAGCCACAGGGGGAAGGACATTCGGTCCCAGCTGCAGTCAGCCACAATCTGTTTTTCGGCTCGGTCCTCACCCTTGGGTAATCTGAACACCCAGGCCTGTGGTTGTATTTGTGGCCTCCCCAGTGTTGCAGGTATTCAGTGAATGTGATAGTGCGGATTCCACAGAAATTCATACTGCAGGTAGGATTGTCAGATAGCAAATAAAAAAAAAAAAGGTATGCCCAGTTAAATTCAAATTTTGGGGCGCCTGGGTGGCTCAGTGGGTTAAAGCCTCTGCTTTCGGCTCAGGTCATGATCCCAGGGTCCTGGGATCGAGGCCCGCATCGGGCTCTCTGCTCGGCAGGGAGCCTGCTTCCTCCTCTCTCTTCTCTCTCTGCCTGCCTCTCTGCCTACTTGTAATCCTTCTCTCCGTGTCAAATAAATAAATAAAATCTTTAAAATAAATAAATAAATAAATAAATAAATTCAAATTTTGCACAAACAACAAGTAATTGTTTAGTATGAGTATTTCCCTGAAACTGCCTGAGACATACTTATAGTTAAAAAAAAAAAACAAAAATCCAGGGGTGCCTGGGTGGCTCAGTTAGTTAAGCATCTGACTTTGGGTTGGGTAATGATTTCTGGGTCCTGGGATTGAGAGGTGCCTCGGGCTCCCCACTCAGTAGGGGTCTGCTTGTCCCTCTCTCACTGCCCCTCCCCCTGCTCATGCTCACACGCACACACACGCACTTTCTCTTAAATAAATAGATAAAACCTTTTAAAACATATAAAATAAGGGCGCCTGGGTGGTTCATTTAGTTAAGTGTCTGCCTTCAACTCAGGTCATGATCTCAGGGTCCTGGGATCCAGCCCCACATTGGGCTCCCTGCTCAGTGGGGAATCTGCTCCTCCCTCTCCCTCTGCCCCTCCCCCTGCTCATGCTCTTCTGCTCTCTCTCTGTCAAATAAATAAATAAAATATTTAAAATAAATAAAAAAGAAAAGAAAAACTTAGTGGTTTAAAGCAATAATATAGGGGCGCCTGGGTGGCTCAGCTGTTAAGCATCTGCCTTCAGCTCAGTTCTTGATCCCAGGGTCCTAGGATCAAGCCCCGAATCTGGGGTCCCTGATCAGCAGGAAGTCTGCTTCTCCATCTCCCACTCTCCCTGTTGTGTTCCCTCTCTCGCTGTCTCTTTCTCTCTGTCAACTAAATAAATAAAATCTTTTTAAAAAATAAAATAATAAAATAACACCATAATATGTATTGTATCTCCTGCTTTCTATGGATCAGGAATTCAGGCAGAGCATAGGGGAATAGCTTCTGGTGTTTCTGCTTCACGACGTTTGGGGCCACAGCTGGAAGACAGGCCCAAAATCAGCAAACGTTTATTCAAGCATGTGTCTGGCAGTAGAAGCTGGTTGTGAGCACATCACAAAGCTGTTAGCCAGTGTTCCCAGGGCGGCTTCCTCACAACAGAGTAGATGGGATCCCAGGGCAAGAGTCCCTAGAAGGAGAACCAGACAGAGTTCCTATTGCTTTTATGAGCTGGCCTCAGGGTCACCTCTGCCCAGTTTCAAGGGGAAGGAACATAGATCTGACTTACCTTTCTCAGGTTAGGAGAAGAGTATGAGGCATGAAATACATTTTGGCATAGTCATCTTCAGAAAAAACTATCTGACACAGCACAGCTTGTCATTTAGATATTCTATATCTGAATATTCACTTCTGAATATAGGTAAACATTCCAGTCGTAACTTAGAATGGAGAGTCTCCTCATGTGCTCATTTCGTTTACGTTCTGTTGGACAGCTAAGATGTAAATGTATGCATTTACGACTGTAAGGGTAAAATGTCAAAATACTCATGATTGTGAAAGTTGATTATTTTATATACAAAAGCAATTATTAATAACTACTAAACAGGGGACACCTAGTTGTCTCATTTGGTTAAGCGTCTGCCTTCCACTCAGGTCATGATCCCAGGGTCCTGGGATCGAGTCCACATCAGGCTCCTTGCTCAGCAGGGAGCCTGCTTCTCCCTCTGCTCCCCCTGCTTGTGCTCTCTCTCTTCTCTGACAAATAAATATATAAATAAAAATCTTTAAAAATTTTTTTAAAAAAAGAACTACTAAACAGACAATAGGGAAATCAACTAACAGTTTATGCAATCACACTAACGTTGGTGGAACAGATTAGTATACTAACTTTCATGACATGAAATAAAATAACCTTTCAGAATTGCATTTCGCTCGTGATTAGTTAAATTCCATTTAAATCATATATCTTTCAAGGAAAAGTCCCATCTGGAAATTCTTTACATATTAGGGGGATGTATTAAAAGCATAAGAATAACTTTAACTACTTCAAAATATGGTGAGTAGGAGAAACTCTGAAATCATACAATGACATCTGTGATAAGTCATCTCTGATCCAGACAGGATAATGCTATGACTCCGTATCTTGTGAATATATATATATACAATGAGATATTACTCAGCCTTAAAAAAGAAAAAGATCTTGTCATTTACAACAACATGGATGAACCCGGAGGACATTGTGCTTACGAAAAAAGCCAGACACAGAAAGAAAAAGCTGCATGACCTCACTTATACATAGGGTCTACTTATTGAATACACAGAAGCAGAGAGTAGCATGGTGGTTACCAGGGCCTGGGAAAGTGGAGAAAATGGAGAGATGTTGGAGTTGGTAAGATGAATAGAGACCTAATGGACAATATGATGACTACAGTGAATAATACTGTACTGAACACTGGAAATTTTGCAAAGAGAGTATATTTCAGTGTACTCAGGATTTAAAAAAAGGTACCTATGTGAAGAGATGATATGTTAACTAGCTTGACTATAGTAATCATTTCACCATATCATATATCAAATCATCCCTTGCACTCCTTATTAATATATAATTTTTATTTTGAAAAAAGAAATGGCATGAAGAAAAAAGTATCATCTTGTTTCTTACGTTATTATTATTATTATTACTATTATTATTATTATTATTATATCTTGTTTCTCCAGCAGCTTCAGTTAAAATGAGCAGCTATTTAGAGTCAAAAACGAGCAGCAAGCATACTGTCTGGGACAGCAGAAATCCAGCAGCCAACAGTGTTGGCTCCTTAATGATCTAGCCAGACTCCTAACTTCAGTCCTACCAAAAGTTCAAATAATGCAATTGAAATAATCATTAAGTTTGTTGGTCAAGTTTCAGATTCATCCTTCTATCCCTCGTGTTTATTTTATGAAGCTGATCTTTGGCTTTGGCCTCAATTTTGGATAAATACTGATTTTAACATTTGGTTGTTCAACAATTGGTCAAAATAAGTACGATGCCCACAGTTGCCAGGGGCCATGTAGCATGTATAATCAACAGAACTGCAAGTTCTAATTCAAGGTTCCCATACAAGCTCTGTGCCCTGCAAAGTGTTTTTGAAAAAGCACGGGTGAGGGAATTAACTTTCTGATGAGAAAGATCACAGAAACGAATGGATTATTAAAAAAGGATAAAATATGGGATGAACGGGGAATGTTGGCGTAAAAATACCCTAAACCTAAAAGGAAGATGGATGGAGAAACTGGGACCTCCATTTCCACAAAGGGGGAGGAGAGATTACAAAGGAGCGCAAAGGAGTGGGGTGTAGGGGAAGAAGACAGTGCTCGGAAGAATGAGAGAAAGTGTTGGAACAACAGTCATGGAATGTGGTAGGGAATGCATGAGTAAGGCGGGAAGACAGACCCCTGAGTAGGAGGGCCCTCCTAGTGGACTTCAGCATGGATTTTTAATGGGCTCAGATTTTGAGAACTACAGCCTTAAAACATGCAGAAAACAGCACAAGCCAGAATGATGAGAGTTCTCTTCCAATCCCAGAACCTCCTGAAGCCCGCAATTGGCAGTGACTGTTTCAAGAACAGAAGTTTACTAGAGCAAGTAGCAACTGTCTGAAATATCCCACACAGGGCAAAGTCAGTGGAAAGTCAAAGGCAGGAGATCTATTTGGTCCCAAATATACATACTAATAAATGTGCACAGCTTCGGTATATGATCCTAGGACCCTCGGATGTCCAAGGATAGGACCACCGGCATCACCGGGAAGCTTGTTAGATTCCAGCATCTCAAGCTACACTCTGGTCCCTCTAAGTCAGAATCTGCATTTCAGCAAGACAGCAGATGATTCACATGCACATTAAAGTTCGAGAAGCCCTGGTCTCTAACTCTGCTAAAAGCTTCAATATACACACGGGTAACCACAGTAATGCTAATCTCAATTTAAAAAATATACCGAGCCTCTGCAATATGCTCATGCCATACTGGGTACCCTGAGGCCCTCCAAGGACCTCTAGGATGTATTCTGTACCCTCCAGGTTTAATCACTCTCATTAGGTGGAAAGGTTTTTTTTTTTATTAAAAAGAATTTTTTTTTTTGCAATCATAGTTCAGTCTTCAAAGTCTATGAAAGGGGGCGCCTGGGTGGCTCAGTGGGTTAAAGCCTCTGTCTTTGGCTCAGGTCACGATCTCAGGGTCCTGGGATCGAGCCCCGAATCAGGCTCTCTGCTCAGCAGGGAGCCTGCTCCTCCTCTCTCTCTCTCTGCCTGCCTCTCTGCCTATTTATCATCTCTCTCTCTCTCTCTCTCTCTCTCTCTCTCTCTCTCTCTCTCTGTCAAATAAATAAATAATTCAAAGTCTATGAAAGGAAAAGCAGTGCGTTTTAGCTTTGACTTTCTGTGATTTGGAGCTGGTCATTTGATTTCAAGTGAGTGAGGTTTATCCTTGAGCTCGGGTCCTGGACTGCATGACTGGTGGCGGAAGGGCAGCCAGAATCAGCACAGAATAAACACGTATCATACCTTTAAGAGATCTGCCCAAATATCAATTGTTCTTAGTTGGCATTCTGTGTGTGATACATAAGAGCTCAATAACTGTGCTAAAAAAGAAATGTGTGAAAGTTAAAGCTGACCTGCATGAAAGCCCAATGGTATGACCAGGGCTTTAAATTCTGTCTTTTAAAACTTCGTTTTAATCATTAAAAATTCCTGGAAGCAGTGACGATGGTTGCACAATAATGTGAATGTACTTACACCCCTCAGCTGTATACTTAAAAATGGCTAAAATGGGGTATTTTAGGTTACATATTATTGTACCACAATAAAAAATATTTAAAACACAAAACAAACAAAAAACTTAGGTTTTTTTGTAGTAATTTTTTTATTAACATATAATGTATTATTTGTTTCAGGTGTACAGTTCTGCGAATCATCAATCTTACATAATTCACAATGCTCACCATACCCGCCCCAATGTCCATCTCCCCGCTACCCCATCCCCCCACCCCCTGCAGCAACCCTCAGTTTGTTTCCTGAGATTGAGAGTCTCTTATGGTTTGTGTCCCTCTCTGGAAAAAACTTAGTTTTTAATGTTTTCACTGCCTCAGAATCTGGTCTTACCCACACGTTTTGCTCAGTTGGCTCATCCTTTCACAGCTTGGAGTCAGTCCTTAAAGTCAATGCAAGCATCTTTGGGCAGTGGGACAACGTGAGCACTCCCATTTCCCCCAGCACCGCCTTTTCCTTTCATTAAGAGGAGCAGTGTGCAGGCTCGGGTTCAAAGGCTGACTGGATGCTTTCTAGCTGTACGGGCTTCAGCAAGCGCCAGACCCCTCTGAGCCTCAGTTCCCTCCCCTACATAAAGTGACTCTACCTGCCTCAGAGGGATATGGTCAAGATAAAATGAGTTAATGATGAAAGCATTAAATGTAACAAGTGTACAAGAAATATTAACCTACAGAATTTTACTAAAATTTGTCCCTGACGATGAACAAGTTTCAAAGGAACATTACCTTCTCAGAGAAGCCTTTCCTCCCCCACCAGAGTCCCCGCTGTTACTATGTACACTTTCATGGCTTCGTCACTCTCATGACACAGATCACAGTTGGTTATTACATGGTTCTGAGACTCTCTGATGAGCAAGAGGAACATCGCATAGGGGTTGAGAGCACAAAACTTTTTTGTTTGTTTTAGCACAAGGCTGCATGGGATCCAATCCTGGCTCTTATTACTAATTGTAAGATCTTGGCCAAGTTACATACTCTCTATGTCTCAATTTCCTCATCAATAAAATTCAGATTAATAATAGAACCCTCTTTGGGCGCCTGGGTGGCTCAGTGGGTTAAAGCCTCTGCTTTCGGCTCAGGTCATGATCTCAGGGTCCTGGGATCGAGGCCTGCATCGGGCTCCCTGCTCAGCAGGGAGCCTGCTTCCTCCTCTCTCTCTCTGCCTGCCTCTCTGCCTCCTTGTGATCTCTCTCCTTCTGTGAAATAAATAAATAAAATCTTTAAAAATAATAATAATAATAATAGAACTCTCTTTATACAGTTGCTATGAGAAATAATTTGCTAGGTATGCAATAAGTACTAAACGTGTTTCCTATTCTTAGTATTATTAGTATCTATCTTCCTTTTCTTAGCAGCTCTGTCCATTTAACATTTCTCCAGTGCCTAGTTCAGTGCCTGACACATAAGGGCACAATAAAGATGCTAAAAGAATAAATGATAAATGTATGAAGCTAATATTGACATGATTTTAGCTCATTGACCTGACAAATGCTTTCAGCCAGTTTCTCTCAGGATAATTTTCCAAATTTCACTTCTCTTCTTTCTGTTTTTGTTTTTGCTTTCTAATATGTATGTGAATTTTTTAACAGCAAATATGAGTGAGGAAACATAATACTAAAAATTATTGGGGAAATACCTACCCAAAGGCACAGAATAACCAAAAGAATAACATAATTTTATAAAGTCATATGTATAAAAATAAAAGAACAAATGTTCTTTTTACTGCCTTTTAAATATCATAACACGGATTTCTAAACTTAATCTACTTTAGAACCTGTGAGTGTATTTTCATTTTAAAAAGAGGATGTTCCAGGGCGCCTGGGTGGCTCAGTGGGTTAAAGCCGCTGCCTTCGGCTCAGGTCATGATCCCAGGGTCCTGGGATCGAGGCCCGCATCGGGCTCTCTGCTCAGCAGGGAGCCTGCTTCCTCCTCTCTCCTCTCTCTCTGCCTGCCTCTCTGCCTACTTGTAATCTCTCTCTCTGTGTCAAATGAATAAATAAAATCTTTAAAAAAAAAAAAAAAGAGGATGTTCCACTTTAAAAAAAAGCGATGTTCCACTTTATGGAGAGTGGGTGGAGGCTGAGTTCCTGCTGAAAGTTAATTTTCTACCTATAACCATAGAGACATGGAACAACGCTAAAACCAATCAATATTTGGGCAAATCTCTTGGACGGATTTATCAGCTAGGGCTCATGCTTCTCGGAGAGGTCAAGCTGTGCCCTTTTGTACTGAAGCCTATGTCAGAGAGGGCCACACGGCACCCCTTTTGAGTCAGGAGGAAGGGCATGTGTGCATTTGCGCATTCTGATTGTGAAAACAACCAGAAATACTGACTTCTAGGTGTTGATGGGACCCGCAAGATCTCCAAGTCCAAATCTCCACTCAGGCTGTGTCTACCTGTATTAAATAGAGGGAACGACCCAGATGAGTCAGCCTGTAGCTAAGAAAGTCCCTTTATTTGAAGCTAAATCCTTGCAGGCAGGCTTCCCTGCGCTGATGGAAGAGCAGATGCCAGTTTGGGTCCTTGAGACATTATAGTGTGGTAGTTAAGAGCAGAGACTCTGGGATGCCTGGGTGGCTCAGTCGGTGAAGCATCTGCTTTCAGCTCGGGTCATGATCTCAGGGCCCTGGGAGTCCCCCATTGAACTCTCTGCTCCCTGGGGAGTCTGCTTCTCCCTCTCACTCTCCCTCTGTGTGTTCTCACTCTCTCTCTCAAATAAATAAAATCTTAAACACACACACACACACACACACACACACACACACGGAGCCGCCCGAGCCAGACTTCCTGGGTTCAAATCCTCTCTCTACCATCGTCGCAGGTTAAAGACGGACACAAAGTCTCTGGTCCTCTTTTCATGGGCAGGTGAGGTATGCCCCCTCCACTAGCTCTGAGAGGGCTCTGGGATGATTCTGACCAAGGGGCTAGGATAAAAGTAGAGCTGTCCCACTTTCCGGCCCAGGCCTTAAGAAAGCAGCTTCCACTCCTCGTCCCTTGGAACTTTAAGCCATCCAGTAAAATCAACTATGCTGCTACAGGGACCACAGGGAAAACCTGAGACGACAGGGGGAAGACAGAGGCCCCGCCAAGCCCAGCCTTACAGCCCTTCCCATGAAGGCACCTGGCAGGTGAGCAGAGGCGCCACAGACCCTACAGACCAGTGCAATGCACACCTCAGCTGTGTAACAGCCACCAACCCCAGTCAACACCACCTGGGACAGAAGAATCACCCAGTTGATTCCTGACCTACAAAATCATGATAGATAATAAAATGGCTATTGTTTCAAATACAAAGGCTTGAAGTGCTTTATGATACATTGATAGATAACTAGAACAACACTTACTAGATGTTTTGGTTTCCTCACTTCTAAAGTAGGGACAACAATTACAACACCTACTTTATTGGATTAAATGAGTGGTAACATAAAGCCCTCAGACCAAGACCTGGCACATAGCAAGGGCTCTGTAAAAGTCGGCTCATGGTAAGCTTGGATGACAACTCTTGTCAGATTCTGAGACAGAGAAGTCTAAGAGGGGCCTTGGTGTCATCTAGTTCTCCAGGCCATTTGGACCTTTTATCATCCAATCTCTACCAGGACAGTGGCACCTTTTGGAAACTCGTGTTGAAATGACCCAAGCATGAAGGACTAGAGCTTACTGTTCCACCTAAGGTTAGCTATGGCCTTCTTGCAGGCCAGCTATCTCCCATTCAACAGAGGCTGAGCTGTCTCCCAACCCAGCTCCCAGCTCACCACCTACAGGGTACCTCCAACTCCCGAAAATCACGCTTCATCCCCTCCTCAACTTTCTCTCCTGTTACACTTCCTTTCCTTCAAATGACCACTTGCCTTCTCCCTGGTAACACAGATTCCTTCACAAACACTTGAGAAATGCAGAAGCTCCAAATCTCCCCGGGATGGGCTGGGGAGCCCTAGTCCTTCAGGATGAACTATTCTGTGCCGCTGAAAGTTCTGGAGACACTGGACGCTACATTTCCTAACTTTCCTTCCATAATTACAAGTGCATTTGCCAATTAAAAGCCCTAAAAAGTTACACCATTCAGAAATCTATTTAACTTTGTATTATCTAGATTTTTGCAGACATATCTTGATTATGAGGCACTTTTCTGGTAAAACAAGGCTTCTTGGAAGGAGCGACAGATGAGTCCTTGGAGGTAGAGAAGAGGGAAGCAGGCGAAGAGAGCAGAGAAGAAAGTAAGATGGTCAACTTGACTTGGCAGGAAGACAAATCAGACAGGGCTGGGTTTAAACTATGAGGGCCACGGGAAGCTTCTGACGGCTTCGGCATATTCAGTCAGATTTGCATTGACTCTTATTTTTTTACTTTTATTTATTCATTGAAGACCTCTAGTAAACAAAACGTGTTACATTGTTACCCATTATCTATATGCCCATTACAGAAGTTTCAGAGAATGATCTAATTTTTTTTTAAGATTTTATTTATTCATTTGACACAGAGAGAGAGATTACAAGTAGGCAGAGAGGCAGGCAGAGAGAGAGGAGAGAGGAGGAAGCAGGTTCCCTGCTGAGCAGAGAGCCCGATGCGGGCCTCGATCCCAGGACCCTGGGATCATGACCTGAGCCGAAGGCAGCGGCTTTAACCCACTGAGCCACCCAGGCGCCCTGATCTAATTTTTGTTATATGCAATGCCCACTAATATTTTCTAGTGTTTTTTCCTCCTCTTGGAAATCACTTTTAAGAAGCTGTTCCAATAATCTAAGCAAGCAAAGACAGAGAGCAGAATTTTTTATAACACCTGAATATGAGTGTCAAAGCCCCTCATCTTCTCTCCGATGTGTTAGATGGATAAATGAGAGTGATGTCTACTTTCAGAGAAACAGAAGAGCCTATTCCAGTTCTTCTGCTAAGAAGTAGTTAATTCTTATAACCCGTATATGCAATTTCCACTGTCTCTTCTTGCAAGTAAAAGGCTGTAATACCACTGAGGGCAGAAAGTATGTCCAAATTTTTTGTTGTTGTTGTTCATTAGGACAGCATTGGCACCTTGGTGGACACATTGGGGGTGGTTCAAACACACTTATTGATTGCACTGCCTTGCACAGAATTGATGATTCTTCATTTTTTGTAGGGCAGGGCAAAGAAGTTTAGCAGGCTGAGAAACAGTAGCAAGCTTCACCTAAGTAGTGTGTGTGTCCCCACAGGTGATCAGAGTCCCCTGGAAAATACCTCCTCCTGCTGTGCTCATTGTCTCAGGAACAGACGGCCTGCATCACAGAGAGGAACCCTTGACTCTCTTGCAGTCAAACCTCCCAGAAGGTGAAGTTCAAAACGGCCACCATGTTTGCATTCTTCTTTTCTTTCTGCGAGGATCACTGGTGTCTTTCCGTCCCTTCCAGAGCTGCCATCTGCTCTCACTGCTGAGGTCTTCTTACAGAACTGGATCCAAAATGGGGATCAGTCTCAGCTTCCTCCTCCTTGCTGTCTCTGAAAAAGAGGGCTCTCTAGCCTTTTCGGTTTAAGGGGCTCACTGCTAACCAGAGAGCAAGCAACAAACCATCAAGCGTGGTGTCAAAAAAACAATTGCCAGAATCTCAACATTTTTTTTCTAGTGCCTGGAGCAGTCTGTTGGTGACCTCCACCCCTTCCTGCCTCCCTTCCCTACTTCCCCCCTTTCTACAGGTTAGCTGTTCCACTTCCTGCTTACAGGTCTGAAGGCACAATTAATAGTTGAACAATAAATGAGTTAGTCACCCTCCAAGTTTTGGATGCCCAGAGCATTCCAGAAGAGTGACTGTCAGTGTTTCCCCTTCTTCACACAGGAAATGAATGACCTCAGGCCTCTCCCTCACTGTTACTCATGTACCAAAACTTCTTAAAAATTCTGGAAGGACTCTCTGGGCTGAGACCTAGTTTGCAGGAACATGGCTAAACACAGCAAGAAGGTCAGAATTGTTGGTAAATACAGGACCCGTTATGGTGACTCCCTCAGGAAAACGATGAAGAAGTTTGAAGTAACCCAGTACGCTGAGTACACTTGTTCCCTCTGTGGCAAAACCAAGAGGAAAAGACGAGCTGTGGGGATCTGGCATCATGGTTCCTGCAATGAAAATGGTAGCCCGGGGTGCCTGGACCTACAACACCACTTCCGTCATCACCATAGAGTCAACCATGAGAGGAATGCAGGAGATGAAAGACCAGTAGAAGCTCCATCATTTGAAACAATACTAGTCTACAATAAATGGGTTAATTTATGTAACAAAATTACTTTGGCTTGATGTTAAGTTTATTAAGTAGATGTTCCAACTTGTGATGCGTTAGTCTTGCTTTCTCAAAACTCTTAGAAATTAAAAATCCTTCTAATTTTGGGTTGCTTGGTGGGCTCAGTCCATTAAAGGTCTGACTCTTGATTTCGCTCAGGTCATGATCTCAGGGTCATGGGATCAAGCCCCACTGGGTATGGAGTCTGCTTAAGATTCTCTCTCACCCTCTCCCTCAGCCCCTCCTCCCTCTTAAAAAAAAATCCTTCTCATTTTTATTGGGAAAAAAATTGTGGAAGGAAATGAAGTGTGGTGGACAGGACCCTTTGCTTTCTCTTCTCTCAGATAGTGTAGGCTGGCAACCCCAGCTGCTATTCTGGAAAGTCTAGGACATCAGGGATGTGTTGACCAGTGTTACTGAAATGACATGATAGGAAATTCTGGGGGCCAAAGGCCCTGGCAAAAGAAAGAAGCTGTCCAGATCCCAGTGGGGAGCTGCCTAGCTTCAAGGTGGCATCTATGATGATTAATTCAAGCCTTACATTTCTAGAACCTTATGTTCTTCTGTGGGATTATTCTCAAGGCTCCCTGTCAAAACTGGTGGTTTATAAACAAAGCTCATTTGCACCTGCTTGGAGTGTTGGAAAGCACCTGCCAGAAAAGTGGTGACAGTCCTCACCTACAGGTGGTGGGAACACAGTTGGTTTGCCTTTCTTTCCTTCCATTTGTCTGTATATCTGACTTTTTTACCTAAAAAATACTTATTGGTAATAAGGGGAAAAAATCTAAATTGTTCAAAAGGAAGTATGTCCCACGGTTTCCATAGGCCCACACATAGTGCCATTCTGTTGTTTATGTTCGAAAGATCATCTTTTTTAAATTTCTAAACCTATGAGGGAGATCACAGCCTTGGTTTGGTCAACATAACGTCTTGATTGACAATCTTAGCTCCTTGCCTTATTACGCTGGAATGACCTTGCAAAATGTACTTCATCTGTCTGAACCTGAGTGTCTTCACCTATAGAAGGGCCTGACATCTTCCTCACAGGAGGATGAGGAGCATTGAAAGTGCTCCTTGGTGCTTAGTATATTATGCCTGCCCAAGAAACATTTGCTGTTTTTCTCCTCACCCCAACCCTGAGATCTCAGAAAAGATCTTTACAGAGCAACCAATACACAGTTCAAAGAATCTTTATAAGGAAACTCAGCGTCCAGCCAGCCGGACTTCCCCAGGGTCCTGACCACAGCCTCCCTGGCCAACAGTCCCTGAGCCTGGGGGGAAGGCAGCCCCCCGCGCCCCTGGGAGTGGGCAGTCCACTCTACTGCCGGGTAGCTCCCACCAGGACCATGATGTTACTTGCTTTTTGTTTAGCTAAAATTCGCCCCTCTATAATATATTCTCCCTATTGTTCTTAAATCTAACCTCTAGACTCTCCACGAAGAGCTAGTAGGCTCCCTCTTCCGCTCTACGGTCCGTCTGCTACCAGCATCAAACTTGTTCCTTGCATACGGCAGAGCTGGGTCGAGGCACTGCAGAGGCCTTCTTCAGTGCAAATGAGTAACTAAACCCCGCCACTGGCAGCTGGCGAAATTTCCAATAGAGATCTGCCCGGCAGCCCCCAGTACTCACTGAGGGCTTTTCCAGCTTCATCCGCTCGGCATCCCCTCGATAGATTTATGGGTATCTATCTTCCCTCTTCTCTCCCCAACCCCGACTTTCCCTTTCCCTTCCCATTTGTGAAGACAGAGGATTTGGTTCCTGCGTGGAGGACGTGACTGAACAAGCTGATTGGGAAAACTGTTTTTTGCTAATTCCATCACACCAGGGAAGGAAGAAGATAGAACATAATGAAGTGACAAGTACAGAAATAGAGCAGTCAGGCAACACAATTAATAATCACTCTGGTTTGGTCCTTTAAGAAATTCCTATAGGGCTGAACTCAGTGATACCCAAATAGACCATCAAATTGTTACTTTTATATTGAGGGAAACAGAGTCTCTTTGAGATAACTCTTTTGCATTCCAGACTTTCATTGGAAAAGAAGACACACACTGTACTGTAGACCATTAAGCACTCGCCAGATGTGATTTTAGGATGTAACTCAATTATCCAGTGATTATAAAGAGCCTGGGAGAAGTATTTCTATATCAGGGCAGGGGCATTGTCAGATTAAAGGTGCAGTAGTTCGAAATGCTGTTTGTTCCAGCCCTGTGTTCGATTGCAGCAATGTGAGTGTCTTGCCTGTGCTGGTGGATTATTAACAGAGGTTATTGGTCTCCATGGCAAAATTATTGCTCCGAACGTAATCTCATTTATGGAGTGCAAAAAAAAAACAAAAAGACTTCAGGTCAGGGAGAATGTATAAATGTCCATCGCCATCAAGTTTCTGCCTCATTTGAGAACCAGAAGCAACACTAAGGACAGCTCACAGGCTGATTTGTTTCTCGGCTCCAAAATACGGACTGAACTGGGAACAATTGCGAGGACGCTCTCGCCGATAACTTTGAAGAGACGCTACGGCCCCGTGAAGGCGACAGTGAGGTGCCTTTGATCGCAGTCCTATATTGTACTTCCCTCAACATGTGCACTGGGGGCTGCGCCAAGTGCCTGGGGGGCACCCTCATCCCCCTCGCCTTGTTTGGCTTTTTGGCTAACATCCTGTTGTTTTTTCCTGGAGGAAAAGTGATAGACGACAACGACCACCTTTCTGACGAGGTCTGGTTTTTCGGAGGAATATTAGGAAGCGGGGTCTTGGTGAGTAGGGATGCCTTAAAATCCTTCTGAAGATTTTTGCAGGATCCTTTTAAAATGGGGTACTTTTCAAACAAGAAGATATTTAGTTGCTAACAAAAGCCCAAGCACTGCATGATGAAAAGTCAGTGCCTTATTTTTTTTTTCCTTCTCCATTAGGTCCTGACAGGACATCTCCACTAAATTTACTAAGTAACGAATTCCCAAGATCGGGCTGGCAGTTTTCATGGGGCAACTGAATTCCACCAACCAAACTGAGGGCTGCACAGTTTCTATATTCTAACAAGATAGTGCTGGAGGTAGTAGACACACACCTTCAGCAAACTGACAACTGAAAACCACCAAGAGAAACAGGTGTCGGTGGATTTCTCTCCCACTCATTCACTAATGATCTATTTACCCCTCCTTTCTAGGAGAGTTTAGAGAGAGACTCACTTTTTGTAAAAATTGAGTTTCTTTTCTTGGTTTTTTAAAAAAGATTTTATTTATTTGATAGAGACAGCGAGAGAGGGAACACAAGCAGGGGGAGTGGGAGAGGGAGAAGCAGGCTTCCACAGAGCAGGGAGCCTGATGAGGGGCTCGATCCCAAGACCCAGGGATCATGACCTGAGCCAGCCAGGCGCCCCCAAGACAAGTTTCTTACTGCTATCCTAACCCACCATGTAAATGGAAACTCAGGGCGTCAGATCTTGAAATCTGGCCTCACCGAAGCTGCAGTTAGGCCTTCTGGACCCTAGATAGTCGTACGCGGCTACTCGGCCGAGCTCTGCAAGTTCTCGCCATGCCCTTCAGCCCCAGGGGGGCCGCTTGCAGCCAGGCAGACGCAGGCTCTCCCGCCCCGGTCAGACCCCGTCTGAGGTGCTTGTCTCGCCGGCAGATGATCTTCCCTGCGCTGGTGTTCTTGGGCCTGAAGAACAACGACTGCTGCGGGTGCTGTGGCAACGAGAGCTGTGGGAAGCGCTTCGCGGTAAGTTACCAGAAAGCAGCCGCCCGCGTGGGAACGCCTCCAGGGTGCACGGGCTCGTTGGGCTGGGCCTTGCAGGCGTGGGGCCCAGTTACCGGCCCCAGGCGGTCACCGGCTCCGGAGGCCGCTGGGGCATGGATAAATACGGACGCCTTGCTGGTGCACGGTAACAATAATAATGAAATTTTAAATACCATAGCCCTGATACTCACAGGGAGTGAGCATCATTTTAAGCTTTTGCAAACGGGCAGGGATGTCAGTGCCGGAGAACTGGAGTGGTTGGTGTAAGGGACGCAGGCATGGAAGGCAGGGGTGGGGGCTGTAGCTCTCCCTCTGCCACTGAGAGGCCTTGAGACCACGCGCAAGTCATTTCCCTTCGCGGGCCCTGAGTCGTCTCATCCGTAGAGGGAGTGGGGCAGCATGACAGAAGAGCGCCCTGAATTCCCCATCCACCCCACTGCCGGCTTCACCGGCCCCTTGCCCCGATTTTGCCTCAGGACTTCTGTTTCTCCTTTCAGGCCTCTTTTAGGAGGTTAGCTAGAGAGATTTGGCATTACCATTCCAGCCTGGGAAGTGGGGTCAGGTCGTATTTCTGCACCTGGGCAAGTCTCTGTAATGCCCTCTGCCTCCCTTTTACTCGTCTGTAAAATGAGGACGTTGAACTAGATCAGAATTTCCCAAGTATGGGACGAGCTCTGCTGGTCTACAGGTGTGCTATATCTTTCAACAACATAGGAAGTCATTCCCTTGTCAATTCTCCTTCAATCCTTTTGATTTTAGCAAGAGAAACTCAAATTTTGCTGGAAATAATTCTTTACCATCACAAACAGGAACACAAACAACATTAACTAAAAATGCAGTAATACTGTATTATCTTTGTTAATGATTCTAGCGTTCCACTTATAGTGGGGCTATATAATAGAGAGTTGACTTAAAGAAAGATATTAAGAGTGGGTACACTGATATGGCAAAAATAAAGAAGGTTGAACTGGAATTACCAGCTGGCTGATGAATAAGGCTGGGTCTTGCTCTAATTCCCCAAGCTCAGTTGTCCATCTAGGAGATTTGTGAACCCCAATAATAAATTATACAAGCTTACCTTAACTTCTAAAAGGAAAGGTGTAGCCATCTGTTCCAAAATAGAATCATTTCTAACATTTATGTCCCATTAGTATTTGCTCATTTGTTCAATCAAAAAATATTTATTGAGCACGTATGAAGGGCTGAAGCTAGTGCACTGGGCATACAATTATAGTTTTTTATGTACAAAGATCATTCAAAGAGAATGTTCTTACATTCTTAACACCATCATGAGTCCCAAGTAAGCACTGATCATTTTTTTTAGCATTGTCATTATAACATTTAAAAGTAGAGATGTAAAAATTAACCACAATTTATTTGATATAGTTATGTAATGTGGGTCTCATATTTGATATTTTTATATAATTAATTATAAAGGAAAGGAAAACATCTATAATTCATTTTCCTTTTGAAATGTAATCCTGTTACTCTCCTTGTGGAGAATAAGTTGAAGATGAGAATTTGAAAAAAAAATTGGCAATTAAGGAATTGGATGAAAAGGAAAAAATGTCATTGCTTAGGAATCTAACAGCTCAGGGGGCTCCTGGGTGGCTCAGTCAGTTAAGCATCTGCCTTCAGCTCAGGTCATGATCCCAAGGTCCTGGGATCGAGCCTCTTGTCGGGCTCCCTACTCCGTGGGGAGCCTGTTCTTCCCTCTGCCTCTGCTGTTTCCCCTCCTTGTGCTTTCTCGATCTTTCTCTGTGCTGAGTAGAAGGCTCCGAATTAAAACAAGAGGTTTCGTTTATTTTTTTTGTTTTTAGGTTTATACAGAACCACAAGGAAAAGTGAAATAATATCCCAGGTATTGTACATAGCTTGTTTTTAAATTAGATTTAAGTGAAGTTCCAAAGAAAGGCAGAAAAGTCATATTTTTACAGGCTGTGTTAATCAAATCTGAAATGTTTGGTCTGCCCAGTTCAAGTTGTCTGTCTGGGCTCCCTAACGCCCCACGGAGGACGTGCCCTTGGCCCGGGTTGAGGATGAACCCTCCAGACCACTGACTGACCACCCACAGGGGCAATGCCCATCAAAGGACCAGCTCTGCCAGGCGGTCAAACAAGGCAACCAGCCACAGCTGCCCGGGACCAGGGACGGCCACCCTCTAGGTGTCCTGCAGAATTTCTTGGTTTTTGGTTCGTTTCTTAATCAGCTGCCAACTTTTAAAAACAGAGAAATTTTACAGAAGTATTTACTCTACTTCTTTTTCAGAAAATTCAAAATTGACCTGGGCCCACATTTTAATGCAGGGATAGCCTGCGGTGGGCACGGCTGAGGGCTTCATTTTGGGTCCCTGCCCGCCCCTCAGGGCCTCTGAGCTCATGCCTCTGCTGAAGGGCTCTGTTTCCTGAACATCCTGAGGCTCTGGAACACTAAGCAATAATCTTTTTTAAAGAAAGGAATAAACATTTTGTCAGACCAAAAGGAAAAAGCTGCAGCATATTTTGCTCAGTACTCTAATGCTGAAGATTTGGATTATTTTTCCAAAGGTTCGTGGCATTCCCCTCCGGGTGTTTAAGGACCACGGAGCTTCTGTGGACCACTGCTTAGAAAATCCAGCTGGGTACAAAGTCCTATGAGGCAGACACACACTAGGCCAAGGGCTGTGGGCCCCTGTAGAACACACTAGGCCAAGGCCTGTTCCTGTCTCGACAGCCTTGCTGTCCTTTGGTTCCTGGCCTCCCTCTCTCTCTCTCTCTTTCTCTCTCTCTCCTCCCTTCTTTGCTACATGTCTTTCGGGAATACTTTTCAGAAGTCAGCTGCATCATTCTCTTCCCTTTCCCTGGGTGTAAAACCAGGGCATAATAATCAATAGATAGTAGAAGCAGGATATGGTGGTTGCAGAGATAAAGCAAGACAATGAACTGGAAAAAATCTTGAGCTCACCTAACCAGTAGTTTCATGGTCAAATTGGAATATGAAGGCCAGCTCTCCTCTGAGGCAGAGCAAGCCAGAAGCCCAGCCCCCAGGGTCTGCACTGTTCTAAATAAATTAAGCTACATGAGGGGTGCCTGGGTGGCTAAGTCGGTTAAGCATCTACCTTCAGCTGAGGTCATGATCCCGGAGTCCTGGGATCAAGTTCTGCATCCCTGCTCAGTGGGGAGTCTGCTTCTCCCTCTCCCTCTACCCCTCCCACCTGCTTGTGCTAACTTTGCTTGCTCCTGCTCTCTCTCTCAAATAAATGAATAAAATCTAAAAAAAAAAAAAAAAAAAAATTAAGCTACATGAGAGCCAGGAAAGGGAGCAAAAACTGTGAGATGAGAGTGACTTCCAAAATGGGCTTTGAAAACCCAAACCTGGGTTTGTTTTTGGGTCTCAGCCTCTTCCTCCCGTACAAGAGGTTCTCAGTGGCCTTCTGGCAATTTACCTGCAGTTGGTCCGGGTCTCCAGACCGTTTTAATCCTTAAAAACAAAAACAAAGTTCTCAGAGTCCATAGAACAGCTAATTAATTTTAGCCACTCATTCATGTTAAGTCTGTACTTTAATAAGACCGTTTTGAAGACCTTGGCCTTGACTCAAAGGAATCTCTAATAATAGAACTGAAGGTAGATTAATAAAGGCATTATTAGGGGCAGGCAGGCATTTCAGCATCCTTAAAGCATATCAGGTAGATAAAGGTGCCCACAGGCCGGGCCAGATAGTTGACCAGCCCATTGCCAAGGAGGATCTTGTCACTTCTTAAATTGCTCAATGTAGTCAGCACTTCTTCCATGCCTGGCTCACCAGTGCCCCCTAGGGACACCTCCTGTGAGAGCACTTCTGAAGTCAACACTTCCTGAGGCTGAAAGCATGGACTCTGCTCACGATGGCCTGTTGGAGGGGGATTCAAGAAAGATCGTTCTTTTGGAATAATAGATTATCTTGAGAGAAGAAATAAAATATGGTATCCCACCTCTTCACTAAATGTTTTTTATGCTTTGGAATCCTCTGCTATGAAATGGATGATACACACATGTTCCTTCACTAGGACAGTCCGAGGCAGGGGGAAGATAGTGCACGCCTTGGTGCACCCAGAAGGGGAGAGGAGCACCAGGGGTCTGGGCAGTGAGGACACATAGATCCTCCATAAATGCTTGTTGATTGAGTGAAGCAAATGAACGCTCAGGAGGGATTTCAGGTGATTTCCAAACTGATATCATCAGACCCAACTCTGTAAGCCCAGTCCTTTCAGTTAGGCATTAAACTCCCTGTTTTGTAAATAAGGAAAGTGAGGTGCATGCAAGTTAAGTTTCTGATGGCCGCAAACCTCCCCCCGCCCCCAGTCCTCTCCCCTACCCAAGCCTGGCCAAGGCCGAAAATGCAGAACATTAAAATCCTAAGAGAAAAAAATGCTTCAGGTAATCTCTGTTTATCTTGGAATAATTTAAGGAGGAAGCTTCACACCCATCAGAAATGTTTCCCCAACATGTTGCTACTACCGAAATCTCTAAAAGTTCTGTCTTCAAACCACCCAGGTTTCTTCCCTTCCCAGGCCCCCATGCCTTTGCCATCTGGCTCAGCTGACTTGGCACATCTCTGACCAAGAACACACAGTGAGCAGTGGCAGAGCTGGGGTCCAATCCCACAGCCTCTGCCTCCAGAACCTGAAGGAGAAGAAGGTTTTAAAGTTAACAAATGCTGAATTCAAGGGCATTGTAATCTCCTTTTTCCAGGGAAGTGTTTCCAGCATATACAAAACCCATTTCTTTAGGAATGTGAACAGAATGTGTGTGCCTGTTATTTTTCTGCTCTCAGTATTTGTAGAAAGTAAAAGTGTGTGAGGATATGATAATAAAAATATTACAATATAATAATGACATTGACCGAGTGCTTCTTAATGCCATGGGAAATTATCCAAAACTTAGAAGTAGGCAAAAGAAGTTTCTGGGTGTCCTATCATCAGGGAAGTAGTAGGCATTATCTAATAGCCTACCCTACCAGGGGGTTATCTGATCTGATAGAGATGTGTACTTTGAATTCCCTGTTTACAGTTGATTAGGCTATCTTACATATTATGATCTCCCTGAGCAGGTACTTTTTTTGAGCCTTATTTTTAAAAAGAGGAACTGGAGGTCTTAGAAAAATTAACTTGCCTAGGTCATAAGGGAGGAGGCAAGACTCAAACCCAGATCAATGTGCCTGTAACCCGAGCTCTTGACCACTACACAGTAATGCCCCCTCTTTACTGTTTATTCATCCAGGACAGGGAAAGCATTACCAGGGAAGCCTCACATTCCTGACTCTAAAAATCTGGCAACTCCTCTCTCTAGATTCTCCTCTATTCCCAATTTTGTGTCTCCTTCCAGAGATTTTCCAGATCTTTTGCCTGTTTACTTCAAATAATACCTATTTAGAGTATCTACCCTCACATATTCAACTTGGTCTCAATAATTTATTTTTTCCAATTAATTAGCATATAGTATATTATTAGTTTCAGAGGTTTAATAACTTTGCTTTTAAAGATTTTATTTGTTTATCTGTCAGAGAGAGAGAGCACAAGCAGGAGGAGTGGCAGGCAGAGGGAGAGACAGGCTCCCCACTGAGCAGGGAGCCTGATGCAGGACTCCATCCTAGGACCCTGGGATCATGACTTGAGCTGAAGGCAGTCACTTAACCAACTGAGCCACCCAGGCGCCCCAACTTTACTTTCAACATGAAAATTTTTTTATCATGACAACCATTATAAAGTTATTCCATAGTGGTTTGAAGACTGAGAATATATCTAAGTAGTGAATTTGACTATTTTTTAAGACTTTTAAATGTGAAATTACTTAAAGTGACATAAAATATACTTTGCTTCATGTGGTTCATCCATTCTGGAAAAGTTATGAAAAATCAGTTTGGGTTGCTTGTCTTCTTTATTTTAACATGAGGTATTTCGAATTTGGATACAAAATCAGAACATGCCATGTGTAGCTTTCTGAAGTTGTAACCTGATTCCATGTTTCCTTCAGATAGTTTTATAAAGAAATAAAACATTATTGATTCAGATGAGAGTCACTGTGTTCCTCTCTTCTATCATATCCTCCCTGAGAGTAACCATAATCATAAATTCAGTACAGACTACATCCATGCATTTTTTAAACTTTTACTACCAAAAATCAGTTTTTCAAATATTCTAGGCTATGCTGTCCAGTGCAGTATAGCCACTGTTCACGTGTGGCTATTGAGCAGTGGAATGTGACTGACCTAAATTAAGGTGTATCATAAGTAAAAAACTCACATCAGATTTCAAAGAATTAGTACCAGAAATGGAAGCTATCTCATTAGTAATTTTTATATTGATTATATATTGATATGATAATTTTTGAATATGTTGAGTTAAAGAAAATATATTAACATTAATCTCAATGTTTTTGGTTTGAGGGGTTTTGTTTGGTTTTGTTTTTCCTTTTTAAATAGGTAGTTACTGGAAAGTGTTAAATTACATATATGGCCCTTATTAAAATTCCGTCGGACAGTACTGGTCTAGAGGGCCTTACAATGGGGGCTCCTCGTAAAGGGGAAAGTATCCAATTAATATCTTATGTTAACCTGGTTTTTCATTTACTCAGTCTTGCCTAACACGAAGAATGTGTACATTTGTACTCACTTTCTGTATCTTTAAATATTTGCCTGCTGAAATGTTCCCGGAGTGATATCTAAAATCCTTTACTTAGCTTACACAGCAGGAATAGCATGAGTCAGATTTCTCCTCTCATCACCAGTCAGCAGATGTTGAAATCCTGGGTTGTTTTAGCTGAGGGGACCTTCTAGAACTGCCCTCCCGCCTTCTTCTGTTTTCCAGAGGAAACTGAGGCCAGAGAGGTGGGGGCCTCCGTGATGCTGAGGGCTAGAACCCAGGTCTCTTCAGACTTCAAACTGCCTTTCTGCAAATATAGTCTTTCTTTTTCATTACGGCAATTTTAGACACTCTTGCATTCTTAGTAGCTTAATGATTCCTGACTAATAATTAGGACTCAAGATCAGAATGTCAAGTAAACAAAAAGCTATTTTTTTTCTTATATATTGTTTTATTTCTGTGAGAGAACCCACGGCATTCATAATAATACTCACCTCACAGGTTTGTTGAAAGGATTAAATGAGATAAGGCATCTAAGATTCTCACGGAAGGAAGCCACTTCTATTAGCTAAAAAGTGAGGTGATTGCATTAGATGGCGTCTGAGATATTTTTCACAAAAATTAATTATAAGAATATTTAACCATTGATTTAGTGGAGATCCTGACTTTTGAAGACTTTTAACCAGTTTTAAGATATGAGAGACTTTTTGTCATAGAATCTGTTTTTCATTGAGACAACCCAATCTATCACAAAGAACTGCATGTCAACAAATGTTTCCAGGCCTTGCAGAGCCTCACTCTGAAAGGACAAGAGGTAACATTAGAAGAAACTGCCCAGAGTATAAGTTTTCAGTTGCTGTACTAGAACATTCTGGCCATTCCTAGAGTTCTATCGGCTGTGTAACTGAACAGGGATTTGATTGGAGCATGGAGGTAGCTTAGAGACAGAGAACCAGGCGGATAAACTGTCACTAAGAATTAGAGCAGCATTTCCCGAAGTGTGTTCTTGTAAGAACTCATGGAAAAAAGTTATAGATTCCAATGAGATTGGAAAACTCTGTAAATCACTATATATACCCAAACAAAGAGCAAAACTGAATATAAAACTATCTCTTGGGGCACCTGGGTGGCTCAGTAGATAAAGCGTCTGCCTTCAGCTCAAATCATGATCCCAGGGTTCTGGGATCAAGGGATCACATGGGGCTCCCAGCTGGGTGGGGATCCTGCTTCTCCTTCTCCCTCTGCTGCTCTCCCTGCTTGTGCTCTCTCACTCTCTCTGTCAAATAAATAAAATCTTAAAAAAAAAACTCTTATTCTCCCATAAAGAAGTTTCAGAAAAGCTCTTTGACTGACATTAATATACAAACTTTGAATGACATACATATATTTTAATCACATTTTATAAAATTTTAATACATTGATTTTGAAATAAGGCTTTTCCGCCACTCATTAATTTTTAAATGTATTCATGTTTTTTTGACATCTGTGTCTTTGCTACTACTAAAGATAATGTTTGAACCATCAAAAGTTTCCCATAGTACATCTTCTCTTCCATTAAGTTTGGATACAACATATAACGCTGTCAGTGGAAATTTCACTCAGTCACAAATATCAATTCACAAAAGCCAAAGGCAGGATTTGAACACTTCTCTTGCAGTTATATGTAATGGTCCCCGCAATTGTAAACGCTAGGTATGCTCATTCAGAATGCCCTTTAGAAGTTTTGTTAGCTATAACATTCAGAACTAGAAATGATGAGATCAACTTTCCTAGAATAATTAATACATCTGTGTTCAGAAAACTTCCGTTAAACCATTCTGTCAGCTAACATTAGTTGGGGTTGGTCCTGACTAATGCCTTCCCCCTGCAGTACTCAGTTGTTCAAAATAAAGTGTTGGAGGAAGTGCCCTCTTGCCTGGTAGATAAAATAAGGACTCAGCTCTAAGGCAATTCCCTCACTTTTTAGGGGTGATCTGAGATCTAATAAGTTTGTGTATATTCCAGAATACATAGTGTATCCCCTTCTTAAAGGCTCATAGACTTTAGCATGCCACAGGGATTTTTCAGGAGTAAAACAGGAGTGAAACCTATTTAACTTGATAGACCCAGCAATTTTCAAAATCATTCAATGAGACATCCTTTGGGAAAGGTATTGTCTGTTCTAACATGATAAATCGACCAACATTTTCATTTACTTCTGACTTAGATTATATTCACAAATGTTCCTAATAGAATGGACTAGACACAAAAATTAAGGGGAAAATTTTAAATAATGAGTAACAGGAAACCATTGTCTTTGTAAACATCCAACAAGTAGTTACCCAGTGCCCCTGAAAAGGTAGGAAGAAGAAAAACCACATAGATGGTGGTGAGAAGAAAGCAATGTCCTACCTATCTTCAAATAACTTGTTGTCCATGACTGCAAGGAGCTTATGCTCTGGTTCCGGGGAAGACAGACATAAAATGGGATACATGAATGCGTTGTGGGAGTTGTGCTGTGGTGGAAGTTTACGCAGTGCAGAGCACCGGGGGTAAGAGATGACGGAGGGGATGGTCCGTTTGACATAAGAAGTCAGACAAGGCTTCATGAGGCACATGGGGCAGAGAGCTCAGTCTTGGAAAGTTGCACCAAAAATACATTAATATATGATGTGAAAACAAATACCCGCTAAAGTGAACTCCATTATTACACAGATTCCAACTGTCCAGGCACTATCGGGTCCTCTCCACCCGCAAACCCACCCCCGCCCCACCCCCTGTCCAAATATATTCTGTGATAAGATTATTAGTAATACACAGAAGGGGGAAGGGGAAGTAGCTGCCATTTACTTCGGTTATCACATCTTGTTTTCACAACAGACCTTTGGGCAGGCTTTATCATGCCCCTTTTATAGATAAGAAAACTAGGATTCTGAGGACGCATCCCTAATGCAGTCATCACACAAATAAAAGCTGCAAAGCTGTAATGGGAGCCTGAGCCTGTCGACTTCTAAACTCTTGTGCTTTGCACTACACCTTCATGTGACCAACGTAAGAGAGGTGATCATTTTCCACTTCCATTTCCAAAATTATGAATGTTTCCATGATACTCTCTAATGACTATTTAGAACGGACTTTGCCTTTTTGAGCCTGTAGGAGGGAGTTAGCCCCGATGGACTTTAGGATATATCCTGCCTTTCATATTCTGTAATTCTATTTTGCTTTTGTAATTACAAAAAGAAAGATGCTAGTGCCATCTCTGTCTTACTAATTAATCCCTGTCATATAAAAATATTTAAAAGAACTTCAATTTGGGGGCTTGTTAACCCAAAGAAGAGAAAACTTTCAGAGTGTAGAAGGAGTGGAGAGATGAAACATATGAAATCTGTTTATATGAAATATAAAATATCTGCAGCTTTTTAAAGGCTGCTACCACATGGAAAAGAAGGGCTTAATCTCTTTGACCTTGAGAAATGGAACTAGGACCAGGAGGAGAATTCTGGGACCACTGCTCTGTCTCATGAGCAGACCCTGCCAACCACATAGGATCCTGCTGTGGCTTAGCTTAAGTGAGATGATTGGACCAGAAAACTTTAAAGGTCATTTCCAATTCTTTTTTTTTTTTAAGATTTTATTAATTTATTTGACAGAGAGAGAGAGATCACAAGTAGGCTGAGAGGCAGGCAGAGAGAGAGGAGGAAGGAGGCTTCCCATCGAGAAGAGAGCCCGATGCGGGCCTTGATCCCAGGACCCTGAGATCATGACCTGAGCTGAAGGCAGAGGCTTTAACCCACTGAGCCACCCAGGCGCCCAGGTCATTTCCAATTCTAAGATTCTTTGATGCTGTAAGACTGGGTGGCTCAGTCGGTTAAGCGTCTGCCTTCTGCTCCAGTCATGATCCAGGGGCCCTGGGTTCAAGTCCCATATCAGGCTTCCTGCTCAGCTAGGAACTTGCTTCTCCCTCTCTCTCTGTCTGCTCCTCCCCCTGCTTGTGCATGTTTCTTTCTTTGTCGAATAAATATATAAAATCTTTTTTTAAAAAAATCTGTTTAAATAGGCTGGCCTTTCATATTAGTCCTGAGAAGGAGGGAGGCTACAAGGCGAGTCTTTTCTTAATAAGGTTAATAACCGTAGTTCAAAGGAATCAACCAGAACTAGCACTTCAGCCATCCATGAGTAAGTAAGAAAAGATGCCGGGATGGGGGAGAAGAAGGAGACACAAGATACCAATATTCCTTCTGGGAGACCCCACCAGCCCCACCTACTGTGAAGACTGACTCTTACCCTAACTTCCCTGAAGGCCCCATGTTCAACAGCAGTCAGTTAGGTGTGCTGGGGGTAACCCTGGAAACACTTAAGAACCTGCCTGTCTCTCTCCTTCTCTTTCAGATGTTCACCTCCATAATATTTGCTGTGATTGGATTCTTGGGTGCTGGATACTCATTTGTCATCTCGGCCGTCTCAATCAACAGGGGTCCTAAGTGTCTCATGCTCAATAACACATGGGGCTACCCCTTCCTCGAAGGGTAAGGTACATCCTACAATTCCCTGTGTCCCCACAAAGGGCCCAGGCAGGTAAATGGCTGAAGGGGGGCCCTGCACAGATCCTGTCCCCTTCATATGGTAAGTCTCAGGCGCCTTGCTCCTCTGAGGCAGAGCTGGAGTGTGGGTGGAGTGAAGTTGCCCAAGATCTCACCTCTAATTGCACTTTTGCCATCAGACACCAGGAGACTTAACAAGAGAGGTGCTTCAGCTGGCCGGAGAGAAGGAGATTTGTGGTACCATTACCGACACCCAAACATTTATGAATGGCAACATAATACTAGTAAACAGAAAGTGGTGATGTCCATTGAAAATCTTATAATAGAAAACGAGAATAACAACACAGTAATAGGGCTCAAAGGCTTTCACTAATACCCCAAACGCTCTATAACTAGACAATCTTTTAAGGTGCAAATTTATGGAAAATGACATAGAAGATACTGTAGATTCTTCAGGAGAGTTAATATCAACAGAACTCATTAAAATAATGCTTCGTATTTTCATGGAACTTTTTAGTTGATAAAGAACTTCTTTCCCCACCAATTTATAATTTAATCTCCACAGCAACCCCAAGAGGTTGTTACTCCGTGCCAAGGCAGGCTTACTAAATTCAGCTTGCTCAAACTTACACGGCTGGTTGAGGGCAGAGGCAGGGCTCAAACTCAAAGTCTTCTGACTTTGAGTTCTATTCTTTCTACATTACACATCCTTCTGCCCACAAATTGCACAGTCCAGTGCAGTAGCCAGTAGCCATATGTACCTGTTCAAACTTAAATTCATTTACACGAATTAAAGTTAAAAATTTCTTAATCAACTAGCCATTTTTCGAGGATCAGCAGCTACATGTGTCTAGTAGCAACTGCGCTGACACTCACAGATGTAGGACATTTCCATCATCACCGACGGTCTATGAGGCAGTGCTGCGCCCACCTCCGACCTCCAGGAGGGCTGGCACCATTTCTGTTTTGTTCATTGCTGCCTAGCGCAGTGACCAACACGCCGAGGTGGTCAGGAAATGCAGTTGTGGGGTCCTCGTCCATGGGGAGGATGGGTCCATGCCTAAAGAAATCTGAACACTCTATGTATGAATTTCCATGAGAGTCTAAAGTACCACAAGAGCAGGCTTCCAGTGGGGAGATGGAGGGTACTGGATTGGGGATGATACGGGCCACAAGGGTTTCGGATAAGACAGTAACCCTGCTCTAGAGTTAAACAGGGGTACAGGCCTCTAGTACCCTCATCAGAGGCCGGGATTCCCAGAGTTATTAATCGTTTTGTGGACAGCCCTCTTTTCTTGTAGAGGACTGTCGGAAATGTCTTGGGGGAAACTGCCTTGGGGTTGGCCGGCATGAGCACAGAAATCGGACACCAGATCCATTTCTGGAGGCTCTTCCCCGGAGAGCTCGCTCTCTCCCTCTGAGCCATGTGTTTGTGAAACTCCACGTTGTCTCCTTTCAAGGCCCCTCCTGCTATTATCTCCACCCACAGCCTCGGTGCCATATTATACATGTTTTTCTATTTATTGTTACGTGAAGGCTGAACTTAGAGTCAATTAGGATAAGTCCGTGTCTGAAACCAAGGAAGGAGAAAGGAAACACGACCCTGGCCCCATGTCCCACCCCCTTAGGCCTCCCGCCCTCTGCGGGCACAGCCACTCCCTGCTTGGGAGGGAATGGGATGGAAGCCCAAGGTCGGGAGAGTGACAGCTGGTCTGTGGGCCCCTGCAGGAAATGCCAGTGTGGGGGAAGGACGGGAAAGTACTTTGCAAAGTACTCCGTCCTTCTGGTGAAGCAGGTTTCCACGCACATCACCGCCATCTACTGCGCGTCACCCGTGATGGCCGGTTTCCTGTATGTCATCGTGCCTTCTCCTCACAACCGACCCACTTGTGAACTGGTATCCGATCACCGAGGTTTAATAATAAAAACAGGGTAGAGTCGACGTTGCAGGCAAGCAGGAGCATTTCAGAATTCTCCAGCCTCCTCTGTGTATGTCCAGGCTTTCATAATCCTCTGAGAAGAGAGAGGTTTGCCTACCTCGAAGTCTGCATGGAGGCTTCAAACTATAGTATGATTAAATATTGCGGGGTAGGGGCTTATTACAAAGCCGTGCATACTACACTTTCCAGGTGGTTTGTAGGATATTTAAGAGTGATTTTGACTATTCATGGTTGGTTGGTTTGTTGTTTCCTTCATGCCCTGACTTTGGCTTTAATCTCACAGAAGGTGCAAGTCCTCTCCCTGTACAAGGCCTAGAATACGCCACGTTGGCCCAGGAAAGGCTTGTGGGGCGGGGGGTGGGGGTGTCTAGGTGGAGCACGTCGCACTGTGTCCTCTTTGCCATCTGGCAGGCTTTCCTCAGCATTCCACTGTCTCCTACATCCTGTGTCCTGTCTTCTGAGGCAAGAACTCACATCCCTTTACGACCTTATCTCCCACGCCAGCTCCAAACCTTCCCTCCGACTGCCGACTGCCAGGGCTCATCCTGAATTTCTTTCAACAATAACTGACCCTCTGTCACTTGGTGTGTTCTGGTTAACAAAGTGCTTTCACCCGCATGTTTCATTTGATCCTTACAAAAAGCCTGTGGGATTCACTCTGCCTCAGAGCAAGGACGGCTGAGCCCAGAGAGGACTCGAAGCTTGCCCAGAGCTACGCTGTTTCTTAATGACTGAAGCTCAGATCCAATCTTTCTGAGTCCAAGTTACAGTGTCTTCTCTAGAACACAAGTGGTAGTGATTTGCGCCATCTGCTTTTTGCATAGATTACAGATTCCACCTAGCGTAGCTCAGGGACCTCTGCCTTCGTGGATACTTCTTATCCAGGGGATTCCAGCGCGTGGGCATGGCAGCAACTGTTGCTGTAGCTGCAGACCTAACACACATGCCCAGTTACTAGTGAGGAGCACGGATTAATCACTTGCATGCATGAGCCCCAGCAAAGGGACTCAGAACAGTTGTCACTCTTTCCTTATTACCAGAGAGCAGAGGCAGCCACTGCCCTTCCTTCCTTCCTTCCTTCCTTCCTTCCCCTCTCTCTCTCTTTCTTTCTTCCTTTTCTCTCTCTCCTCCTCCTCTTCCCCCTCCTTCTTCTCCGTCTTAATGTTTAGGGGCTAAGTGGTTTTGCATGCATTATCTCACTTAATCTTCCTAATAAATCTGAGGAGAATTCTTATCCCTAGATAGAAAATGCAATTCAAAAGGTTAATCTGCCCAGAGTTCCACAGCTAGTCAGGAGTAGAAGGAGAATTTAAAAAGCAAACAAACACTTGGTCGGTGTGTCCTTTGTGCTGAAGCCTGTCCCAGACATGGAGCAGGGAAGGGGAGACATGTGACCTCTGCCCCAGCGAACACGGGGCCAGTCAAGGTGCCCACACCTGCCAGACCCTCACGGTGCAGGAAGGGATGAAATGAAGGAGAGCAAGGGAAACTTCTCTGAGGAGGTGACAAGAGCTCGTTTGGAGAGATGAGCAAAGGTGTGTCTTCCAAAGAGGGAGGGGAAGCACATTTCAGGCAGAGAGAAGAGCAGGTGAGACAACCAGAGGAAGGGGAGACATGCTCAGACAATGTCCCGTCACTGTGAGCCTGAAGCTCAGGCTGAATGTGGTGGAGAGGAACAGAAGGGGACAGCACATGGGGGTGCGATGGACAGGCAGGCCAGAACTTTGGGACTTCGGGGACCAGCAGAGGACTTCAAGCAGGACATGCCACCACCACTTGGGGATTTCTAGAATGATCATGATGCCAGTGATGTGGAGAAAGAACAAGGTCCCGGTAACAGAGAAAAGTAAGAGGTTGGATTCGTAAACCAGAGAAGATTATGAACACCTGCAAGGCAGTGGAATTGGGGCTCAAAGGAAGGACACGGATTTCAGAGACCATCTGAGATGAAATCATCAGGATGAGGTGTGCGGAGACAGGGCGGAGGTTATTAAGGTGGACTTTGAGATTTCCAACTCTGGGCACAAAATTCGGGACTCTTCAATACCATAGAATGTAGCCTGGTTTTTTGTTGTTATTGTTTTCCTCAGAAATGTTTGTTAGCAATCATATTAAAAGAGCAAAGACAGTTAACTTTTTCTGTCACGAGAACCATACTATAAAAACATTCTAGAAGGAAAAAAATACCTAGGACATTTTGAGGTACGCCCTCTTGGCTTCCTTTGAAGTGAGATCTCCTCCCATCCAAGGTCTTCCTTTCTGAGACAATTGGCTACCTCTACCTTGACCCTGAGCTGCTGAAAGGGAAGCAGCTTGCACAGGGCAGCTGCAGGAGGGAGAGCCAGAGGAAAGGCCAAGGACAGTTAGCAACAGGGGAGGGACAAGGGACATGGCCAAGCACAGTACTCCCCGGCCAGGCTGCGATGCTCCCTGCTCCCCAGGGAGGGGAGGTGAGGCGAGCTCTCTCACACCAAAACATGGAAATGAGTACAATAAAGGTTCTGCCTGGACTTTCAGTTGAGACCATCTGCATTTGTACTTCAAAGATTCCTCATCAGCAAGGAACTCCCTGAGCCACTCTTGAACACATTCCCTGGAGCCGAAAGCCACACTGACCGAGGGAGACGGGATGTTTATGGAGAAGGCAACACTTCAGAGATGTGAAGCAGCTTTGCTCTTGGCCTGACGGGACTTGGGGACCAGACCAGACCCACCCCCGCCACCTGCTGGTGGTGTGATCTTGGGCAATGCACGAATCTTCTCAGCTCTTCCTCAGTCAAGGAGAGATGACAGCAAGCTCTACTTCACAGGTTTAGGCAAGAAGGAAATAACCTGATGTTCAGAAAGCTCTTGGCACAATTACTGCCACGTGCTGTTAGTTAAACATTCCACCTTATTATTCATTGCCATGAACAGAACTCATGACTATGAACAGAATTCATTTTTATGCATTAGAACTTTCTGAAATGTTACGCTTTTATAATGATTTTGTGCTTTAATATCTAACCAGCCACATGAAGGTCCAAAGAGAATATTCTCTCCACCATGGTATAGGTAAATCTTAATTGACGTGCTATTATAAACATATCGTGTAAATCAGATTTCACAAATAAATCATATCTCAGCTATACCGAAGGGATATAATTATTCAAGCAGAGGGTGTTTGTGTCATGATGAAGAACATCAGCCGTGGAGTCAGACAGACCCAAGATCGAATCCAGGCACTTCCATTTACTAGACTCAAGTTCTTAATCTGTGTATGTTCCTTCATTCAGTGAATATTTTGTGGTGGCTACTCTGTGCTGGGCATTGCTGCAGTAAAATAGCCTCTCCTTGCAGAATTGGGAAAGATGGTGTGAAGCCGCTAGCCCGGGGCCCTGCAAGTGGGCAGGAGCAGGACATGACAGCTGCTGTTAGTGACTGACCACTCCCTGTGCTGGAACCGGACAGACTTAGGAGACGCGGTCTCTGCCCCTGTGGGTGTACGGTCCTGGAAAGAAGACAGGCACATGGACAGACAACGGCAGCACAAGGTCCTGGGTTCTCTGTTCCGGAGGGACACAGAGTGCTGAGAGGCACAGAAGGGCTACCAAAACCAGCCGAGGGCAGGGGGAGCATCAGGGAGTCTGTTCTGGAAGGCGTGGCCCCTTGAATAAGCCAGGCAGAGCACGCTTCCCTGTTCCTTCCATCTGCTGCCTTTGTTGCTTGCAAGAAGTAAGTTTCAAGAAACCCATCGCTTTCTATCTGGATGTGGATGGGATTGCAGCAGCTCAGGGGGAAATGGGCTTCATAATAATGAGACGCTTGAAAACTCCAGTTAAAGGGCTTTAAACTGCCTCAGCTCTCCTTGCTTCACAAAATGCGGAAACATGATTAGCTACTGGGGCCATGAAAAATTAGGGCCCCCTCTCTCCTGGGGTTGGAGAGTTGCACAGAGCAGTCTTTGCCAGCATCTCAGGGACTCGGAGCCTGAGAGTCTGGGAGGAGAGTAGAAGGGTCTGGAATGGGTATTCGTGGCGGTTTGTGAGCGGAAAGGCAGCAGCAGGGGTGGAACTGAGATTTCTCAAGTACCCAAACTCAACCCTTGCTTTCAAGAGCTCCCCCATGAGCATTTTGCCAATCTCACCGCCAAGAGGCGCTGTCGTCCCATCTCTGCACAGACTCTTGCCGAGGGTAAGAGCTGGGGATTGCCGATTACTTCTTAGAATCTTTGCTTTATAGAACAAACCTGGAAAATACCGTGCTTTATGACTTTCTATAATCAAGTTTGAAAGTTGTAAAGACAGAAAGGACTGAATGGAAAAATTCAGAACAGAAAGATGAGTTTTTAAAAATAATTTAAAAAGGAAGTTTTATACAATACATAAGGCGCATTATCTTCATGAATCTTCACAATTGTGAGGTTGTTCTCAGCCCATTTCATAAATGAAGAACTGATGCTAAGGGTGGGGGTAAGACTTGTACGAAGAATACACAGCTAGTAAGAAGAATGCTTTCATTCATACCCAGGCCCAACTGAATCCAAAATACCAGGCTCTTTCCTTTAGACCACACTGCTCAGATTAAGTAAAATGGTAACAGTACTAGTGCTTATTGAGCACTTACTATTTCCTAGATGGTGTTCTAAGCACTTCTCTAGTATTAATTCATGTAATTGTCACAGCAACCCTATGACTTGATGTTATTCCCACTTTACAGTAAGGACGCAAGTCCCACGGCTAATGAGTAGCTAGGAGCTGTGCAATTATGGAAAGGTGAATCAAGGCTGCAAACAATGCAATGTTTTATTATGAAATCAAGAGCAAAATGCCCCATCTTTCCTTTATTCCTTCTGCTCTATTAAACTCCAGAGTACCTTCCATCACTCCAAAGATTTTTGAAGATCTTACCACAGGGTATATTTAAAATGAGAATTTTAAATTTGTCAGAAAAAAAGGAGTTGTCAAAAAGATCTGGAAACAATATAGTAGATGTTAATTTAGTAGCTGGATAGCGTTCTCCGCTGAGTCCTTGAAAGGATAGGAGATACGTAAAGGAAGAAAGAGAGACCAATTTGTAACTCTAAGAATGTGAGAAGAAATTATAATAACCCACAACATTTACCTATTTTACTCTTATTTTTGTCTTAAAGATAATACTTCAGATTTCTCCTTCAAGACACATGCCCTTTATATTGTAGTGAACTCCTAATATATATATTTTATAAAGATATTGAAGTTTCTCCTGTTTCAAAATTTTATAAACTATGTATTAAGGCAGCAGATGATTTCTTCCTTTTTAAAGGAAGGAATTAAGGATTTTTAAGGAAGTAACTAAATCTTTGCCTGTTAACAAAAATACAATTGAGTCAAATTCACAATTTGGCTAGAATTAGGCCTTTAAAAACTAAAAAATGAGTGGATATGTGTACAACATTTACAACAGTTTCTGGCTGGTACATAGTATATGTTAGGTATTGTTTTTAAAATTCTTATTATGGGATATTTTTCTTCTTTAAAAAAAAGGTTTTATTTATTTATTTGAGAGAGAGAATAAGAGAGAGAGAGCATGAGAGAGGGGAGGGCCAGAGGGAGAAGCGGGTTCCCCATGGAGCAGGGAGCCCAATGCAAGACTCGATCCTGGGACTCCGGGATTATGACCTGAGCCGAAGGCTGTCGCTCAACTGACTGAGCCACCTAAGCACCTATTATGGGATACTTTTCTTATGGAGCTTATGTTTGGAATGGAAAGTATTGCAAAAGGAAAATCATGATGATGTCTTTCTAGCCCAGAGGACTGCATACATCTTACAACAACTCCTTTCTCAACTCCATGTCCTGGGCAGGGATTACCTCAATGATGAAGGCTTATGGGCGAAGTGCCAAGAGCCTGTGGACGTGGTGCCCTGGAATCTGACCCTCTTCTCCATCCTGCTGGTCATAGGAGCGATCCAGATGCTTCTCTGTGTCATCCAGGTGGTCAACGGCCTCCTGGGCACCCTGTGTGGGGACTGTCAGTGTTGCGGCTGCTGTGGGGTAAGTTGAGGTCCTGGCGCTTTCTTCTCAACATACAGGAGGCCAGGGCAGGCCACCTGTGCTGATGGAGGGAGGGTGGAGAGGGTGACAGCTGCAGAAACCCAGGCGGGAAAGGCCAGGCAGCCCTCGCTATGGGCTCAGGGGAATCGAGACATTGTGTGTCCAAGAACCCGGTTCTGCTCTCTGCGTGTGTTAATATACACAGGGCCAAGGGGACCAAACTTTTCAGTCTCACACCCAGTTGACCACAGTCCTGGAGGAAGAGGACTCTGAATACATTTAGAAGTTTACAATAACATTTACTGTTATTTATCTATTTATCTGAAGATCCCCAGGAATTGGGCATTTGTTGTATGCACATATTGACAGCAATAACACGTCACAGTCCAGCCCAGAATGTTCTCACTCTTCCCAAATAGATCTAGACAGTGGGTTAAAGTTGCCAAGAATTAGGCGCCTGGGGGTCTCAGTAAGTTAAGCATCAGCCTCTGGCTCAGGTCATGATCCCAGGGTCCGAGGATGGAGCCCCTAGTGGAGTCGGGCTCTGTGATGGGCAGGAAGTCTGCTCTCCCTCTCCCTCTGCCCCTCCCCCCCAGCTCGTGTGCTCTCTCTCTGCTCTCTCTCTCAAATGAATAAAATCCTAAATAAATATATAAATAAATAAAATTGCCAAGAAATATGTGGAACACATGTCAGGGCAGCATTGTCTTTTCCCTGGAAAAGAATAGAACATACCAAAAAGCAAAACCTGTATTTTGATGAGATTTCTGATATAGAAGAGAGAAACGATTCTCAAGTAGGGGGGATAGAAGGAAATCACTGAGGATTTAGTCTCCAGATATGATTGTAAACCAACATATATAAAAAACAAAAATAAACTTTTGGACAGTAAGACAGTGCGATTATTTCAACTCGTGACCAAGCCAGACGAGAGAATTGTTCAAACACACATGGAAATATTTAAAAACACAAATTGGTGTATGAGGAAAAAATTAAACAGAACTCAAGAGTTCCATAAGGAAAACTATGTAAATAAATATGAATTGTGGTCCATCTACTGAAGATAATATTATGTGCCAATTTTAAATGATTCAAATCATTTTCTCTAAATTTCTAACAAGCATTGTATGTATATAGGTCAAAAACTCTGTGTGTCAGAAATACACAGAGATACTCAGTAGGAAAGCCTGTGTCCTATCCTGTCTTCTATCCACCCAGTTCCCCTGGTCTCCACCTGATTTCTTCTATATCCTCTCAAGTTATTTTGTTATTGTTTTTATTTCCCCTACCTTAAAAATATTCTTAAAACTATAATAATACTGAAAATGCTTATGAGATAGTGTTATTTTAAAAGAGCAAGGTATAGTGGTGCCTGTCTGGCTCACTTGGAAGAGCATGTGACTCTATCTCCCGGTTGTAGTTTCAAGCCCCACATTGGGTATAGAGATTACTTAAAAATGAAAACTTTTAAAAAAGACAAAAATAAAAAGAACAAGATAATAAAAAAGTATACAGAATAAACAAGTATACACATAAGAAAAAACAAACACTATGAATATTAAAAAGACCTAAAGAAAATCCAACTCAGATGTTAGATGATCAGTAAGAAGACTTTGACTTTTTTCCTTCGTTCGAGCTTACATTATTCAAAAAAAGTTTAACAATCATAAATTTTAAAATATACAAAATGCACATAAAAAGTTCCCCAAAATCAAGTGTAAACTGTGTGTATTACAAATAAATTTCACTGACTGAGTTCTTTGTTCTATAAATTTTCTTTTTTTTTTTTCCAAAGACTTATTTATATTAGAGACACTGTGTGGGGAAGGCAGAGGGAGAGAAAATCTCAAGCAGACTCCACGCTGAGCACAGAGAACTGTCATGGGGCTTGATCTCACAACACTGAGATCATGACCTGAGATGAAACCAAGAGTAGGACATTTAACCGACCACGCCATTCAGGCAACCCTGGGCTATAAATGTTCAATTCTATTGTGTTGTATTTAAATGCTTTGGTCTTTAAACACAAATGAGAAGAAAAGAAAACTACCAGTTAGTAATCCATCAAAATTATTTTCTTGACAGCAGTTAAGAATATTGTGCATAAATCTTGTAATTCATCCAAAATGATTTCATGCTTGCTAAATCAGCTCATTTCAAACACTTGCATTATTTCTTTTTCTGCCTACACAGAAAAGGATCATGTATTTAATTAGGAAGCAAATTTTCATTGCAAGATTTATGACAAAAACAGCTGCCCTTTGAATAGAAGATATTAGCTTATTCAATTTGAGGATTATCTATAAATTTTAGAAACATACCTATAAGTGCCAGTACATTGACTCTTTTCAGTGAGTGCCATTTATACAGATACTGTAGTTTAGCAATTATATATGTATACTTTTAAGATTTTATTTATGTGTTAGAGACAGAGACAGAGCACAAGCAGGGGGAGCTGCAGAGGAAAAGGGAGAAGCAGACGCTTTGCTGAGCAGGGAGCCTGATGTAGGACTTGATCCCAGGACCCTGAGATCATGACCTGAGCT
>LNAC01000190.1:2470009-2518798 GCA_002007465.1 Ailurus styani
CCCCTGCCCATCCCCCCACCTCTCAACAGAAGGGCTCTGCTGTGGCCCCGTGTCAGCTCTGCCGTTTTCCACTGGCCAGGCAGAGCGTTTAAGCTCCTTCCTAAGAAAGCTTAATGAACTGAGTTCAAGGAAAATCAATGGCAGATGTTGAGCCAAAGAGGAAAAACCACTGGAAGCTGATGTCAATGACCTATAGCTGAAAAATGCTGTGATCCAGTTTACTTTTAACCACGAGTGTCTTCACTGGCCAGGCTTCTCCGGGAGGGCTTCGGGATCACTGCTTCGCTTCCTGGGACAGGGGAAGGAGAACCATGCGCCTCGACATTCTGTAACTGCACAGCCTGGAAAAGCTTCTCAACGTCCTCCCCTATAGAGGAAAGTGATGAGTCAGGCTGCGGCTAAGTTCTTCTCTAGTGTTATCGTGGCTCTAGTTAGGCGATCGTCAGAAGTAGCCTGGGTTATTAACATCTTGGTCCACGGAGCTTAGCTCCTTTAGTGAGCTTTCAAAAACCCTCATCTCGGGGCGCCTGGGTGGCTCAGGTCATGATCTCAGGGTCCTGGGATCGAGGCCCGAATCGGGCTCTCTGTCAGGGAAACTGCTTCCTCCTCTCCCTCTGCCTGCCTCTCTGCCTACTTGTGATTTCTCTCTCTGTCAAATAAATAAATAAAATCTTAAAAAACACAACAAAACAAAACACTCTAGTCTCCAGGACCTACCTCCAGAGATACTGACCTATTTTTTTCTAAAGATTTTATTTACTTATTTGACACAAAGAGAGAGATCACAAATAGGTAGAGAGGGAGGCAGAGAGAAAGGAGGAAGCAGGCTCCCCGCTGAGCAGGGAGCCGGATTCGAGCCTCGATCCCAGGACCCTGAGCTCATAACCTGAGCCGAAGGCAGAGGGTTAACCCACTGAGCCACCCAGGTGTCTGAGATACTGGTTTAGTTAAAGGAGATTGGAGCCCAGGCATCCATGCTTTCAAAAAATCACCAGGTGATTCTAATAAGGAAGCCCGTTTGAGAACGTCTGCTCTGGAGTGTTCTCAAACTTGAGTATTCATCAGAAATACCTGGAGGGCTATTCCCACCCCACAGTTTCTGATTCAGTTGGCTTGGGCGTGGGGCATCTCAAGTAAGTTCCCAGGAAATGCTGATGCTGCTGGCTCGGAGTCCACACACTGAGAACTCCAGAACTTTCCACACCCTCGGAAATGGTATATATAGTCAGATGAGTATTTTTTTCCCTGCCCTGGGGAGAAAGCTCATAGATTTCATTAGATTTGCAAAGAGACCCATGACTCCAGAAAGGTTAAGAGCTGGAAGTAGAGTCAATTCATTGAATTTAAAGCTTTTTGTAGTCAGGGTTTCCTAGGAGAGGATTTTGTAACATTTTCAGTCTTAATGTAGCCCCAAGTGTGTGCGTGTGTGCATGTGCGTTCATGAATTACCTGGGCATTGCTGGGCTGTATAATGCCAACACACTGACCAGTCTACACTCGGTTTCCCACCCCAAGTTTGCACTTGGGATATAAGGTTGGGGAAGAGGGTAAATATGACAACTTTCCTGAGAAACAAATGTGAATTTTGTAGGGAGGAGAATGCCCAGTGATACCACTGAAACAGAAATAAAACCTCTACAGATTATCATGCTCTCTCATGCCCATTGACGTTGGGGCCATAAACTTGAGAAAATGAGTGTTGTGCCATAACAATTACCCTGAGGATCAGTTAAATAACATTTCATCTGCATGAATTATACCCATCCTCTCATCCAAAATGTGGCGTGGGAAGTTCATATATAAACTTTAATGTGTGTGATCTTTCATCCTTTCAAATTTTCTATGTGAATGCTTTATAATGTACACAATACATTAGAACAGTCCCTATGCATATAACTTATAAATAAAGAAATAAACAGGCAAACATGCCTACACTGGGACTTCACGATAAAAAGTTTGGAGACTACTCACCAGGTGTGGTGGTCCTCAAACTTGAGAGAGAGCCAGAATCACCTGGAAGCTTGTGAAATAAATGCAAATTCCCAGGCCTTACCCTCCTTCCGATTCAGGAAGTCAGACAAATTCACATTTTACACTAACATCTTAGGATATTCTGAGGCAGGTGATTCACTCACTCCATTATGAATAATCTTTTTCTGAAAATACCTTAATTTTTCTTTTCTTTCTTTTTTTTCTCTGTACTTAAAAAAAACTTCATTCTCACCCAAAAGCCACAGATCTTCCTAGCAACGTATGTATAGGTAAACAGGGAAACGAAAACAGCAGTCTCCTGCCCGTCTTTCTATTTCCCCATCATGATACCGCACCCCTTATCCAGTCGGGTCCGTGCGGGGGTGGGGATTTGGAGAGGGGCTGGTCACCGTGTCCTGGAGGAGCCAGCTGCTGCCCTCTAGTGGCATCTCAGCCCAAGGCTCACCCAGTGGGCTGTTTCTCAGAAGACAGGTTTGGCCATCTTTCTAAGTATCTCCCCATACAGAAATATTTTCCAAAAGCCTCGTCAATTCAAGGCCTGCAAAGTGTGAGCAAACAAGTCAAGCAAAATGGCACCGTCCAAAGGAAGGGCTGCAGTGTGAAAAGCAATATTCTCACAAACATATCCATTCAACACATATTTTTGAACAGTCTACCTACCAGGCATTGTTCAAGGCACTAGCCATAAGAGAAACAAAAATCCCTGTTCTCACAGCACTGATAGGCTAATGGGAGGAGATAGTGAAGAAGTGAATTATCTCTTACTGTTATATGGTGGTAAGTGCTGTGGAGAAAAATAGGGCCTGGGAAGAAGAGAGGGAAAGACTCACAAAAAAAGAAGGAAATGAGTATTTACTGACCACCATTTATCTATTTACTGGGTATTCTATATAAGTCAGTTTTCTTAATCTTCACCTTTCTCTCGCTGTACCCCACCTTTTATTATAATAGCCAATTTTACATGTAAAGAAACTGAAGTTTCAAAACTGTAAGAGATTTGGCTCAGGCCACAGTATTAATTAATAGTTGCATGGCAGGAAACTTCTGAACTGGTTGGAGGAATGAAGCCCCTGCAAATTTGTAAAGGGGACTGCCCACACATGCCCTTTCTTAACGCTCACCCACCCACCTTCTCCGGGCCTGGAAATGTTGTACGGAATGTGCCGGACTTCATCTTTCCCTGTTAGGGCTTCCCTCTTCTCATTCCCTGAAACTCTCATTTTACTCTATGCTAATTCCATAAATGGATTCTCTTCCCATTCATTCTTTCCCATTCCCATTCTCTTCCCACTCATTTTAGAGTGTAAGGGATTACTATTATTTTTTTTAAGATTTTTTTTTATTTTTTTGAGAGAGAGTTTGAGAGAGAGAGAGAGAGAAGGAGCAGGGGGAGAGCCAGGAGGAGAAGCAGACTCCCTGCTGAGCAGAGAGCCCAACGTGGGACTTGGGGATGGGACCCAGACTCTGGGATCATAACCTGAGCTGAAGGCAGATGCTTAACCGACTGAGCCACCCAGGCGATCCAGGATTGCTAATTATTAGTCATTTGCTAATCCTGTAAATTAATTTTCTCCATTTATAGCTCCATTAGTCACATCATCATTACCCAAGTAAGATACTTAAGTGGGACCTTTTTCTGGAATAGTCCCTAAATCTCAGTGGTAGAAATGTCAGGCCCCCTGGTCCGGCAGTGATGAATGTGCTTGCTAAAATTATACCACTTTGGGGGATTAGAGTCATAGTTAAAATATCAGTTTTTCATTCTCCCATCTGGTATACTATTGGACTCTCAAAAAATGCTCTAAGAAAAAGAATGTGTTCTTGTGTACATGACAGAAATCCACCTACCTCATCAGTGTAGAAAAACTGTTCAAACTCTAAGGAAGATTATAGAATGGGAGGATTCTAGTGCCAGGAGAAAATGAGCATTTTATAGCTTAGGAAAATGAGACATGATACCTAGGAAAGTTAAGTGGATTTCCAGAGACTGCAATTACAATTGACCCTTAAACAGTTCAAGTTTGAATTGCATGGGTCCACTTATATATGTTTTTTTTAATAAATACAGTACAGTACTCTAAATGTGTTTTCTCTTATGATTTTCTTTGATAATGTTTTCTTTTCTCTAGCTTACTTTATTGTAAGAATACAGTATAGGATACATATAACCTATGAAATATGTGTTAATTCGCTGTTTTTGCTATTGGTAAGGCTTCCAGTCAACAACAGGCTATTAGTAGTGAAGTTTTGGTAGAGTCAAAAGTTTTATGCAGATTACTGACTGCACTGGGGCTTGGCACTCCTAATCCCACATGCTATGTATATCTGTCACTTCTGATAGAGCTGGCCCTAGAGCCTGACTTCCAAGACTGAGGTTTTAGGGGAGTTGTTTTGCTTTCTTGTCTACCCGTCTTCAACTCTCATTCTTTGAGGGTGTTAAGAAAACAGACTGAATTGAATAGAAAGACTCAATATTGTAAAGAATTTCGATTCTGCCTAAATGACTCTAAAAGTGTCCTGGTGCTGAAATAAACACATAGAGGATGGGGCACTTGGGTGGCTCAGCCGTTAAGCATCTGCCTTCGGTCCCTGGGTCCTGAGCCCCACAGCAGGCTCCCTGCTCTGTGGGAAGCCTGCTTCTCCCTCTCCCACTCCCCCTGCTTGTGTTCCCTTTCTCACTGTCTCTCTCTCTGTCAATTGAATATAAATACATACATACATACATACATACATACACACATACATACATACATATATACATACATACCAACACTCACACAGAGGAACTAGTGACACCTAGTTCCTGGAACACAGTGGGTTGTCAACCTACACATTGTTTTCCTTCCATTTGGGCTTCCATGCCTTCGTTTACCAGATCCATGTCCCCCAGGATGCTCACCAGCAAGCCCCAAGCAATCTCTCTCGCTCCTGAACTCTGTTGGCACACACTTGATGCTAAACACATAGCAGTATCTTCTTGGGGGCAGAGGCCATGATTTCAATTTCTCCCTATCCTCCCAGCACCAAATAAGCCCTTGTCCTCAGAGAGGGCCACCAGCATCTCCCCATTCCAGTTCATCTTCACTTTTCTGTCCATTTTCCTTAAGTCATTCTACTACTGGAAATCTCTCTATGGCTTCCATTATACAGGCTAAACTCCCAATTCTGGAACAAAGCATTCGAGCCCCTTAGAGGATTTTCTCCATCTATTTTATTTATTTACTCACGTCCTGCCTCACTGCCTCCCTACACCATCCCTCCACAGACCTTCTCAAAATTTGGGGCTTTCATATATGCTGTTTCCCTGAAATGCCTAGGAAACTCTTCGAAGCTAAGGCTCACACTCCATGTCCTAGTTGAGGCTGTTCACTCCTCTTCTTCCTCCCCTACTCTGAGCTTCCATTATTCTTTGCCCCATAATATGGGCCCCAATTAAATATATGGCTCTTTTAGAGAAAGGATTGAGTTTTCTTCATCCTTGTATATTTCCAGAGTTTTCAGTGCCTTGAAGATGGCAAGGGGCTCAGCAAATACAGAGTGATGAATGAATGAATGAATGAATGAGTAACTGAATGAATTCAATATATATTTGCTGGTTGTTGGCTATTAGTAACCCTGAGAATGTCAGGAGATATCAAAGAAGATCCTAAGAGTCTTATGCTCTTTGGCATCCTTGGCATTCTAAAGTTTCCTTTAGAAACTAAATCTGGCTTAGGACCAGAGGAGAGTGGAAACACAACCAACTCTCTGGGAGATCTGGTAAGATGTTATGTCAGAGAAAAATACTGATAATCCCCCAGCTTAATTTTTTTAATTATTTATTTTTTATGTCAGCCTCTTTTTTCTTATTCTTACAGAGAGATATACTAGCACAGGAAATCCTTTGATTTGCAGGATTGCAGTGAATGGGGCTGGCTTCAGGACATGTCCTGTGCAATTCCAGAGGGCCCCGCCCTCACAAAAGCCCCACAATTTAATGCTCTGTCAACTCTTTTTTTTTTTTTTTTTTTTGAGAAATAGAGACTTTATTAGGCATGGAGTGTGACTGTTGGGCAGTTACAAGATGGCTGCGGGACTTACTCCCAGGCTTCAGTCAAGTACTCCAGGGGAAGCAAGGCACAAAGAGCATGTGTTTCTCTGCCCTCTCCCTTCAAGGCTGCATGCGGATGGCCCCATCCAGGCGGATGACCTCTCCATTGATGAATGGGTTCTCAGTGATGGCTTGTACCAGATGAGCATACTCAGCGGGATCACCCAGTCGGCTGGGGAAAGACACCTGGCTGGCTAAGAAGTTGCATACTTCTTCTCGGAGGCTGGTGAGCATCAGGGTGCCAAACAGGCCTGGAGCAATAGTCATCACTCGGAAGCCCAAGGGAGCCAGATCCCGAGCAATGGGCAGGCTCATGCCCACTATGCCCCCCTTGGAAGCAGAGTATGCGGCTTGTCCAATCTAGCCCTCAAAGGCAGCCACGCTAGCAGGGTTGATGATGACCCCATGTTGGCCTCCCTGGTCTGGTTCATTCTGGCCCATATCACTGACCACCAGGAGGATCACATTGAAGGTGCCTAGGAAATTCACATTGAGAACTTGCTGGAAGTCCTCCAAGGAATGGGCCTGATATTTCTTTAAGTTGTATGTCTTGATGGCCACTGCAATGCCTACACAGTTGACTGCCACATCCACACGGCCAAACTTTTCTTTTGCTAGAGTCAGGGCTGCTTGCACGTCCTTCTCTGAGGTCACATCAGCTGGGGCAAAGGCGCAGCTCTTTCCTAACTTCTTGGCTTGGACCTCCCCCTCAGAGTTGGGCAGGTCTAGAAGCACAGCAGCGGCCCTTTGCCCCACCAGTCGCTCTGCTAGACCTAGACCAGTGGCTCCTCCGCTTATTAGAGCAACCAGGCCCTTCACGCCCCAACATGCTGCAGCCATCTTGCTCAGAACTCTCGGCAGGCAGGACGGTCGGCGGGCACTGATTTGCTCTGTCAATTCTTAATACATTTGAGCAAGGCCTCATGTTTTCATTCTGCACTGTGTCCTATAAATTATGTAGTACATAATGCATTCTTTCCAACTTTCCCACTTGGCTAGAACTTCCCCAATTTTAATACTGAAAGTCCCGAGTCTTGGGAAACCCTTCTGTCCCAAGCAAACCAGGGGTCACCATATTTCTGGTCCTCAGACTGCAAACATAGGAGGCATGCACCACTTTGTTCAATTCCTGATATGACCTAATGACTTAAAAGCAGAAGGGTCCATTTAGGACATACAAAACTTTGTGGTAAACTCTGTGACCCCTGCAAATTATTATTTCTAAACACAACTTGTATATCTCTGTGAACTACAGTTAAGGCTTTATCATCTCACACTTTTAAGTTACTACAAGGGACCTATTTCAAAGGACAGGCTATAGGAAAGAATTGCAAATTCTAAGGTCAGTGGAGGGGTTTCAGTGAACTATGAGCCATCTGGAATGTATGTGTAAAATGTGTGTAGGAGCAACTTACTGTGAACAACACCTAAAGCTTTGATCAGTTTCTCGAAGCCATCCGAGACAGCAAAAAAAAAATAAAATGCATTGGCTAATTGTTTTGGTGAATCTTGAAATTTGGGGGCATTCCAGAGTAAGTTCTAAGGAGTTCTGCTTTGAGGACCCTAATATACCAGACCTTCTGAGGAGTCCCTGGAATAAATCCATTCTGTTTTAGGGCCAGAATTCACAGCCCATCTAGCTCTAGTGACCAGAAACTCATCCAGAAAGTCTTTCTAATGTGACATAATGTGTCTGATCTTAATTTTATGTTCATTTTAATCCACTGCATATATTAAACTATTCTGGGCAGCAAGGCAGATATCAGAAATTCTCTAGATTTTAGCCTTACACGTATAATACCTTCATATGTGCCCTCAGTGGAAGGTAAGTATATACCCAGGAGCTTTCATATCTACACAATATTAATTGTAATTTTAAAAAACCAATGTCCTGCGGAAAAAAAATCTTAAATTCAGCAGCTGTAATTTTTTAATTGAAAATACGACTACATGAATTTTCAAGATTGTAATCCTAAAAGAAAAAAAAATGGAAACTTAAATACACTGTAGATGTACAAGTCCCAGCTGTGAGCTATTTTGGCGGCAATGCTTGTCACCCCATTGATCGGTGACAGATTTGTTTACTCAACCAAATCTAGGAAGTTCCTTGTCCCCTATTTAACAGCCAGCCCCTCTTCCCTGTCTGTCCCTTCTGAAACCACTCACTTATTTGGGGAATACAGTGGGGATACAGTGGTCAGCAAAACAGGTGTCCCGCTTTGTGCCTTTAACAACTTATGCTGCCCCCAACAGGGCAGTAGGTTCCTGTTTCCCCATATCCTAGCCTATCCGTGGTGTTAGCAGTCTTTTTCATTTTGCAGTTTGATAGAAATGAAATGGTGTATCACTACTATCTAATTTCCATTTTCCTGATTAGTAATGAAGTAGGCAAGCTGTTTGGCACCCAGTTCCCTCTCCTATACATTTTCAATTCATATCCTTGGCCCATATTTCTATGGGACTGTTTTTCTCATTAATGTGCAAGTGTGTCATATATTCCAGATTTTAGCTTAGGTCTGGGTCTCAAAATCAGACCCTGATACAAGGACTCATGGGCAACTGATTTACTAAAGAAGAGCTATTTAAGAAAGGGTTTTTCAAGGAATTGAGTATTTGCCAGGGAAACTGGTAAGAGAATGGGGGAAACAGGACAGGAAAAGGAAGGAAAGAAAGCGAAAGTGTGCTCTCAGGCCAAGTCCTGTAGAAGGCAGTCTCTGCCTGGTCCCACAGGGGACTTTGAAAGGTAAGTTACATACCCACCTGTTGCTGGCTAAAGGTCATGTTATAGAATGTAAATTCCTATGCATCGAGCTCTCTGCACATGTGGGAGCAACGTGACTATGATCCTTTTTAAAAAGGAGTCACAGATGTTAGCTGTTGGAAGTAAAAACATACCAGGGTGGGAGATGGGGTGCACAAAACAGTAAAAAGGAATCTAAGGTGATCTGGGAACTGACATCACTCACTATAAATAACGGTATTATGAAAGTGTCAATTTCACTATTAATTCAAGAAATACAAACTGGAAAAATAAAAAAGGAAATACAGGCTGTAACAGTAAGATATTTCTACCTATACAGACTTAAGAGTTAGTCAAAAGTTCTTACCACACACACACACACACACACACACACACACACACAGTAGCTATGATACATTAGGTGATACATTAACCTTATTGTGGTAATCATTTTCCAGTATATACATACATAAAATCACTACACCATATACCTTAAACTTACACACTATGTCTATACCTTGATAAAGCTGGAAGAAAAACAGAAACAAGACACTAACTTGTGTTATATTTATTGATAAGAAATACATTTTTCATCTAATTTTTGAACTTCATATATCCTACATATCTTCCCAAATATTTTTTATTGTTATTTGCCCCAGGGCTACAGGTCTGTGAATCATCAGTTACACCTTTCACAGTACTCACCATAGCACAAACCCTCCCCAATGTCCTGCCCTCCGACCCCCCAGTAACCCTCAGTTTGTTTCATGAGATTAAGAGTCTCTTATGTATCTTTCCAAATATTTTATAGAATGTACAGTGAGGGAGAAAAAAAAAAACAAACCCAGAATGTTAATGTTTATTCAAATCGGATTATTTATTTATTTATTTTTAAAGATTTTATTTATTTGACAGAGAGAGACACAGCAGGAGAGAGAACACAAGCAGGGGGAGTGAGAGAGAAGCAGGCTTCCCTCCAAGAAAGGAGCCTGATGTGGGGCTGGATGTGGGGCTTGACCCCAGGACCCTGGGATCATGACCTGAGCCAAAGGCAGACGCTCAATGACTGAGCCGCCGAGGCGCCCCAGATTTTTTATTTTTGAAACCGCATGTTTGTAGGAAAACTTCTCAATCTTCAAAATGGAAAGGCAATATTCAGCTCCAGATTGGCAGTGGTGAGACAGGCCTTTGCATTTGTTGTTACTGGAAATGTAAATTGGAACAGTCCTTTCTTTCAAAAATATTTGACAGAATCTATCAAAATTAAAGATCAAATGATGTAATGATTCTTTTCCTAGGAATTTATCCTCTAGCCATATTCACGAGACTAGGCTGGTTACTGCAGCACTATATACAAAGGCAAAAACTAAAAAGTATTCACTGGCTTGCCATAGGGAACGTCCATACAAAATATTAGTTGTTAAAAATAATCCAGTATACAACTATATGTACTGGCATGGAAAGATGCCCATGAGATATTGGGCATATTTGTTGCTTGCAGTATAACCTTATGCAAAAGATTTAACCTATCTATATAGGATAATAGTGAAATGATAGGGTCACTATGCAGACTAAGTTAGATAATACCTATCAAGTATTTTGCATAGTGCTTGGCACATAGTAAATGATCAGTAACTATTTGTAATATCATTATCAAGAGAAAAAAATGAAAGCTTGAAAATAGCATGTATAATTATTTTTCTTTTGTTAAAAATGTCCAATTTATACTACAGGGGAAAAAAAGATGCTCAACATCACTCATCATCAGGGAAATGCAAATCAAAACCACAATGAGGAAATCACCTCGCACCTGTCAGAACAGCTGAAATCAACAACACAAACACAAATATTGGTGAGGATGTGGAGAAAAAGGAACCCTCACGCACTGTTGATGGGAACAGAATAGCCACTGTGGAAAACAGTAGGGAGGTTCCTCAAAAAATCGAGAATAGAACTACCCTAGGATCCAGTAATCCCACTACTGGGTATTTACCCAAAGAATATGAAAACACTAATTTGAAAAGATAAAGGCACCCGTGTCTTTATTTAAAGATTTTATTTATTTGACACAGAGAGATTACAAGTTGGCAGAGGCAGGCAGAGAGAGGAGGAAGCAGGCTCCCTGCTGAGCAGAGAGCCAGATGCGGGCCTCAATCCCAGGACCCTGAGATCATGACCTGAGCCGAAGGCGGAGGCTTCACCCGCCGAGCCACCCAGGTGCCCCGACCCGTGCATTTACTGTAGCACTATTTCCAATAGCCAAATTATGGAAGCAGCCCAAGTGTCCATCCATAGGTGAAATGGATAAAGAAATGGGGGTACACACACACACTGGAATACTATTCAGCCATAAAAAAGAATGAAATCTTGTCGTTTGCTATGACATACGTGGAGCTACAGAGTATAATGCTAAGTGAAATAAGACAAAGACAAATATCAAGTAATTTCACTTATATGTGGAATTTAAGAAATAAAACTAAGAAAAAAGAGACAAAAAAACAGACTCTTACCTATAGAGAACAAACATGGTTACCAGAGGGGAGGTGGGTGAAGGGATGAAGGATAAATAGGTGATGGGGATTAAGAGTACACTTATCACAATGAGCACTGAGTAAGGCAGAGGATTGTTGAATCACTACTTCGCACACCTGAAACTAACATAACACTGCACATTAATTATCCTGGAATTTTAAAAAAAATTTATTTAAAAAAAAAGGATGCATGAGACTTAAGGCTCTGGAATGTTGGTAAGCTGTTCCCACCAGCATCTCTTCTTTCTGTTGTTTAGGTCCTGCTTGAAAACACTCTTTTCCTGAGTGCTCTCACCTAATGTTTCTGTGGAGTGGACAAAGATATTACAACAGTGAGAATACAGGGAGTCAAGGGACAGAGAAAATATACTGTCACAAGCCCACACTCAGAATGAATGATAAGCTGTTCCTAGTTTTGATAACAAGAAGCCACGCTATAATGTTAGCAACACAGGAAAGACTGAGAATCTTAGAGTTCTGACATCTCCATCAAATCTGTGAGGGTGCTGGAAGGACAGTGTGATTTTTTAAAAAAATTATATATATTATATATAAATTATATATATATAAGATGTAAATTATATATATGCACTAAAAAAAAATCTCAGTTGGGTTGCTTCAAGTAAAGGGGAAACCAAGGATTCTGAGGATATTTAGAATACTGAAGACCAGACATTTGAGCCAAAACAATGTTGGCCTCAGAATTTTCTTTCTTTCATTGTCTGCCAGGAGAGTTACAGAAGCGCTTCTTCAGTATCACCCAAAGCCTTGAGTAAAAGAGAACACACACAAATAATGGAAAGACAAAGACTCCAAGTGGAAACTCAATTGTATTTATTTTTCTTACACAGAATCAGAGAAGTAAAAACCAGAACCAAACTCCAGGTAAAATGGTTTGATAGGATTGATTTGGCTGCATACCTTCTGCAGGCAGAGCTTTCTAAATTAAAAATAAACACACATATGTCATATTACAAAACGTAGAAGTAAATTTTTTAAAAAGTTAAAGTACTAGCACATAAATGATGTAGTGTGTTAGGGATACGGTCTCTGTCAACCGCCCATTTTCCCAATCAAATTAATCTACAATTTCCTTTTTTTAACAGCTTATTTTTTTTTTCATAAAAGTTGTACTTTCAGAAGTTACGTTCTAATTATGTCGTAAGAACACAACTTATAATTAGCAATACTTCTGTGAGCTCACCTTCTTCTACAGAGAGCTCTTCCACCACGCCGGGGTCAACGGCACCCCCCATCCCCCACACACTAAATGTTTTACTCTGTCCCCCCTGCTCCCGCATGTTGTACCATCAGTGGAAGAAATGGCATCTTACATTCTAAATACGCTGGTGAAACACTAACAATTACTTGGACTTAGTAGAATTGCCAACAGGTTTTGACAATGCATTTACTTCAAGGAAACATGTTCTATCAGGATAGTGATACCTTCGGAAAGATATGCGTCTGAAATTAAGTTTTCCATTTCAATTTTTAATATGCCTTTCCCATGGCAAAGTTACTGGATGAAATGTTGAAATTTACTGATCTAGGACTGAAAAGATGAGATATCCTGGCAGTTCTTTTATAATAAGAAATATAAATAGCACCTTATCATGAATTCTGCAGGGGTTTTAACTCTTACAATAACAGGAAAAACCCTTTAAAAAGTTGTTCTTACTTTTAGATTTCTAGCTTTAGTGTTCTTTAACAAAGGCCATATTTTATGGCCTTAAAAACAAACAAAAAAATTACATCTGGCTTTGTCTATTAGTAAACACATAGTCATGGTTCATATTTCATTCTGGAAAAATATTTGTTATGTTCATTAATAAATGTTCCAGCTAATTTCACTAAAAAAATTCTAGTGTCTTCTAATGCCACAAGCTTAACTAGGAAATTACTTCTAAAAATTGATAATACAAATCACCGATGTTTTGACTACTTTAAAAAAGAGGGGTATCTGTTTCTTTTACACTTAATAACCTGAAAAGGAGTCTATAAAAATATTTCTAAAAAATACAGTAACACTGCTCAGTTTTGTTAGGTCCCTTGTTTTTTGTTTTTCTTAGAAAGAATGTACAACTCTTTTTGCAATTATTGCTCACAAAAGATAAAAAGAAATAGTGCTCCCTTCAATTTAGTAGCAAACACAAACATCTACCCCCCTCTCTCAGAGCGCTTAGAGAGAGAAAAGGAATCAGAACATAAACCATGGGTCCTTCAGGAAAAAGAAATCACTTCATTGTGTTGGAAGCAATAGCTGGCCTATGCTCTTGTCCGCAGACATGCTCCGCGTCAGCCTGGACAGGGCCGCACAGCCCTGCCCCTCCTTCTCCCCCATAAAGTGCACCAAAGCCCTTTCTTCTACAACAGAGTCTTTTGGTAATAAAAGCTGTAGTAGAAAACTGTTGCTTTGTTCTTTTGGGCACCTGTCCTAGCGTGCTGCTCGTCTTGCTTTTGGGGTACTCTAACTTGTCAGTTTCCACTTCCCCAACTAGCACCCTTCCGCTCTCTACCGTGACTTCACTACTTCATCTCTGACCTTTTCACTTGCCTTCTTTCCAACCCGATAAAATGTATGCTGCCCGTCTCTATTCTGATAGATGGGAAAGGGTCTTATTTAGGATCCCCAACAAATAAGCCCCCTTTGGGAACTGAAACTTCCTCTCAGAGACCTGAATTACTAATCTCTTTCAAAAAAGGTATTAAATTCATAGATTATAAATAATGTCAGTTCAAAATATTCAACGATCGAGGACTTCATGGCAATGTAGGCAGAGTGCATGCCGGGTGAACCTGATGCGCTCTCTCAGTCCTTACAAGCTAATAAAAAATGTTTTTGGTTACATAAGAGGTATCGAGTACATATTTCATGCCTTTTTATACCAACTGTAGCAAACAGGGTTAGGATAATATGCTGAGGAATCCATTTTACTGAATTCAGAAACACGAGTCTCCACCATACACCCTTCAGAGGGCTTGTTTTTGTTTTTTTTTTTAACACGTCAGTCAGAGATCTGCTTCATCCTTCAAACAGTTTCATAGATAAGATTCTTTTAAGCGCTTGAAATCTGGAAAGCAAAACTGATAAGGCTTCAGCATTTAAAAAGCAACAGTTTACTGTGCGTGCTGTCGGGATGAAAGCTAGGTCGTCCTGATGTTTTCAGAACCGTTTCAAAAGACAAAAAAATACAGTCACCATTGATTCATCAAAAACATGTGGCTGCCCTTTGTCATCAGCTACAAAATTATAGTGCTTTATAAAATAAACATCAAATTCTAAGCTGCAATGAAAAAAATCCAACTTGTAATTTAAAAAAAAAGATTTTGTTTAATAAATGCTCGTAATTAGTACCAAACTGGTCTCTTTCATAAGATCTGTAGGGTAGGAACTGTGACTCACGGTCCTGCTCCTCTCCTTCTAGAAGGATGAGTTGTCTAGACACTATGCAGTAAAGTAATGATGAAGGACCAACTACAAGAGGACCGCGTGTGCCTTTGCAGATACAGAGTAAAAAGAACCATCAGAACCAGCATGGATTCAAAACTACATTGTATTCCATACAGCAGTCACGTACTATCCATACAATGATTTTTAAAGCTCGAGTTAAGTGTTTTTTAAAGCATTCCGTACTACTGTCATCAACACAGTTTCTGAAACCATCAATCAGGTCTAATTTTGTGTACATTTCCTGGACCGAGCCGCCTGTCACAAGTCACTGCCTGTGGTCAGTTTTTTTGTGGTTTATAATCAATTTGATGCACAAATTTCAACTAACACCCATCAAGCTTAGTCATGGGGCGCCAGAGAGAAAAAGAGAGAAGCAATTCTGCAGCCTCAGCTCTGCAGAAGAACGCTGCAGAGCCCCTCACGGGAATGCAGGCCTGCAGAAACTGAAAAGTGAGCATTTAACTGTTTAACTCAAGTTACTGTCGACCGAATCCAGGCAATGAGGAAACTGGCCGCATGGAAAGGAGGGAGCAGGGAGTCATGGAGTGCACCTGCGGACTGACTCTGCTCCACTGCTTTTTGCCAAGAGGCCCAGGAAATGTCAGGTCACAGCTGCATCCAAGTTACAACGGTAGCAATTACAGCCAGGTTAGAAAGGGTTCGCTTTTGTTCAGCGCAGACTCCACGTCATTGAAGAGAGGGATGAGATCTTCAGATTCCAAAGTTCCTAGGTCCACATTTGTTCCCGGGAGACAATCGAGAAAATCAGGGAAGCGGGTCTGTTGAGGATTGATGTTCATGGCTGTCTGTCCTGCGTTCTCCCCTAGAACAGAACAGGAGATGGCCATTTTCATTCTGTTTTGTTAAGCTCTTGAGAAGTTAACCCAACGCTCACCTTCATTTCCACCGGGCTTCCATGTAAACGGAAGATTCTATTGCTGCTGGTCTAAAATAGTTCAGTTCTGTGAAAAATTTCAGCTACCTGAGTCCCGAAACTGAGTTGGTGATGCTCACTCGTAAGAGATGCAGAGTGAGTGATGTAGGGTGAATCTTTCTTTGTCCGGGGTAGACAGGGCCCACAGCGGGTAAGCCCAGGGGACAGCAAAGAGGCGTGGGAAGTCACTGTCTATCCGACCTGGGGTCTGCGCCTTCCCAAGACAGCTGCATGAAGAGCTATTTTGTGAAAGAGAGTCCCTCCCTTATCACCCAGCTCTAAGGATTTCATTGTGAAGCTTGTATCTACCCATGTCATTCCTCTTTATGTTCAAAGACACAGTGCTTTGGAGGAGTTTCCTTTAACCCTGTCATTAAAAAGCTGTCTTCACTGATGGCTCTCAGGATCACTTTCAAAGTATTTCATAAAGGGAATTCTGTAGATCACCCCCACACACACACACGCCTGGCACCCCACAACTATCTACTTTTCTTACAATGCATATGAGTCACAGTGCACATGAGCATTAAGAGTTCGAAGAAGTCTTGCTGTAAAGAGATCTATTTTATTTTGTTGAGGCCGCTATTACCTCAACCCATTTAATCATTCAATCCTATTCTGATAGAACCTATATCCTAATGGAACGGGAGTCTACAGAACAAGGTTGAGAACATGCTGTTCTAGGAAAATGAGATGTCTGGGATAGGACATGAAGAATACATGTTCTTTATGAACAACAGTGTGAGAAAACAAACTGATCTTTGTGCCAGTGAACGGGGCTCTTAAGCTGTGTGACCTTAGACACACATAACTTGTCTGACCCTCAGTGTACCCACCGGAAATTGGGATTATAGGTACCTTCTTCACACACTGGACCAAAGCACCATATAATGTCTGCCACACATACAGTAAATGTTGACTGTGCGGAGAGAAAGAAAAACCTAGGATCTCGTTGTTGATTGCCCACTATCAGAACAACTGATTAATTCGAATAGCCCTGATCAGTTTTCTGAAGGTTTAAAAATATACCTCAGAGGATGCCTGGGTGGCTCAGTTGGTTGAGCGACTGCCTTCAGCTCAGGTCATGATCTGGAGTCCCAGGATCAAGTCCCACATCGGGTTCCCTGCTCGGCAGGGAGTCTGCTTCTCCCTCTGACCTTCTCCCTGTCATGCTTGCTCTCTCTCATTCTCTCTCTCTAATAAATAAATAAATAAAATCTTAAATATATATATATATATATATATATATATATATATATATATATACATATCTCAGAGGCTGAGAAGCATTGGTAACTAAGGCCAACTTCCACCCTAGAACCATTTCTAAAAAGCTTATTAAACTAGCTTTTGTGTTTTAGAAGTATGCTAGCCTTCCTGAAATTGTGCACAGAAATATCATTATTCTGAGCAAAACCAAGAAAATTCNAAATAAAAAATTATATATATATATATATATATATATATATATATATATATATATATATATACATATCTCAGAGGCTGAGAAGCATTGGTAACTAAGGCCAACTTCCACCCTAGAACCATTTCTAAAAAGCTTATTAAACTAGCTTTTGTGTTTTAGAAGTATGCTAGCCTTCCTGAAATTGTGCACAGAAATATCATTATTCTGAGCAAAACCAAGAAAATTCATTTTAACCAAATGCATTTTCCAAGGAGAAAGATTACATCTTTCTGAGTGATGAGGGAAACATAATCACACTTGCATTTTGGTGATAGCAAAGCTTAACGACTCCTCTGTAACCCATACAATATCAATGACTCTCGGCAATAATTTCAGAGGATTGGGCACCTGGGTGGCTCAGTGGGTTAAGCCTCTGCCTTCGGTTCAGGTTGTGATCTCAGGGCCCTGGGATCGAGGCTCGCATCGGGCTCTCTGTTCAACAGGGAACCTGCTTCCCCCTCCTCTCTGCCTGCCTCTCTGCCTACTTATGATCTCTCTCTCTCTGTCAAATAAATAAATAAAATCTTAAAATAATAATAATTTCTGAGGATTTTCACTGCAAAAGGCAGTAATTTGGAAAATTAAATCAAGTTCAACATGACCTGAAAATCAAATCTGATAAGTTCAACATGACCAAAACATCAAATTTGATGTTGTAGGAAACAACATCAAAACAGAACAGGAGGGCGCCTGGGTGGCTCAGTGGGTTAAAGCCGCTGCCTTCGGCTCAGGTCATGATCCCAGGGTCGTGGGATCGAGGCCCACATCGGGCTCTCTGCTCAGCGGGGAGCCTGCTTCCTCCTCTCTCCTCTCTCTCTGCCTGCCTCTGCCTACTTGTAATCTCTCTCTCTGTGTCAAATGAATAAATAAAAAAAAAAATCTTTAAAAAAAAAAAAAAAACAGAACAGGAAATCCCAAATAACTTTTACTACCCATTAGAATTAACAGATGGAAATACGGCTGAAAGAAAGTATCTGCTCTGGAAAACTATCTGATCTGACGTGCTGGGTGTCTTTTTTCCTCATCTCCAGTTAGAACCTTTCTTTCTTTCTTTTTTTTTTTTTTAAAGATTTTATTTATTTATTTCACAGCGGGAGAGAGATCACAAGGAGGCAGAGAGGCAGGCAGAGAGAGAGATGGGGAAGCAGGCTCCCTGCCAAGCAGAGAGCCAGATGCGGGCCTCAATCCCAGGACCCTGAGATCATGACCCGGGCCGAAAGCAGAGGCTTTAACCCACTGAGCCACCCAGGCGCCCTCCAGTTAGAACCTTTCATCTCTGTTGATTTCCCATACACATTTTCTACTAACTCAAGAACACATTTTTTTTTTTTAGCCAAACAAAATCTGTTTTAAAGAATTTCTCTTATCCTTTCTCCTCAGACATGGAAAGCATGAAGAGACTAGCTATAAGATTCTTCATTTAGGTTAACAATCTTAAAATATCTCTCTCTGGATCAACTTTGCAATCACATAGTGATCTTTTCGGTCTTTAACAGTTTCATCCATTAAGAAGCAGGAAAGACAAAACCAGACAATTCTTAAAAAGGTATGATTATTGCAGAATATTCTGGAAGAGTGGATGACTTCCCAACCTTTGCTCTTGCTATTCCCTTTCCTCTATTCCACACCACATCCAGCTGTTGTTTCCATGTGTGATTTACAAAGGGAGTGTGCTTGGCTGGCCTATTTCCATTCAGCGTGTGGTCAGTGACTCTAATAGACATTTTCTAGCCACACTGGAGCCGTGCCCACCCCCAGCTTTTCCTCATCCTCTTACTGTACTACTTTTCTGTCCTTAGGAAGGTTCATGCCTACTTCCTAGAAAGAACCTCACAGACATGACCCTAGACTCCACAGGCTGACACTCACTTAACCAAGTTAACTTGGAAGCCTAGCATCTACCAAGTTCAATTTGTCCATTACTTCAGCCTCTCAGAAGGGGGATAAGAGAAGTTTGGGCCAAGCTCTATGATCTCATGATTCCCCACAACTCCATGAAGTCAGCATGTTACTCCCACATATAGGTGAGAAATCCTAGGCCTGGGCACATTCTATCACTTTCCCAAAGTCACTACCAAGAAGTGGAGAAACAGATTCAATTTAGGTTGCCTGCCTACAATACAAAGACGATGTTCTTTCCAGAATACCACATAATTCCACATTTTGGCTTCAAAATATTCCCCATTTTGAAGCCATTTTTAAAAGCCATAGAGATGCCTGGGTGGCTCAGTCGGTTAAGCATCTGCCTTCAGCTCAGGTCATGATCCCAGGGTCCTGGGATCGAGTCCCACATTGGGCTTCTTGCTCAGCAGAGAGCCTGCTTCTCCCCGAGCTTCTGCCTGCAGCTCCCCCTGCTTGTGCTCTTTCTCTCTCTCTGATAAATAAATAAATAAAATCTTTTAAAAAAAAAAAGCCACAGAATAGAATCTTTTTTTTTTAATGGTCAGACTTAGATTTAGATCTCCTGAGTCCTTTTTTTATTTAACTTTTGTTTTTTATCTTTACTGGCTTCCCAGTGTTTAAAAGATGAAAGCAAACAATTATTAAATATAGGAAGGAACCACTTCATAAGGCTGTTCCAAAGAGGACAAAATAAATCTCACACCAAAAAATAGAGAGAGAAATGAAGAAAGTGAGGGAGGGAGGCAAGAAGGAGGGAGAAAACTGAAGTAATAAATCCGTGAATAACAAAACAAACACTTCAAGCTATTCCCGTGACTCCACACAAGACGGTCTGTGCTGTCCTCTAAACACATCGATGACAACCTGCAGAAAGACCCCAAGGCGGCTGCTCCAACCCACGGCCCTCCTGAAACGCCCGGCTTACTTTGACTCTGGTCTGACCAGTGGTCTGGCTTCAGAGACTATGACACAGATGACAGTCATCTAAGAACACAGCATAACCAACACAGGCACCGTGGGGAATGGCAATGGGGAAAGGATTTCTTTCTTTTTTTCCTTTCCCCTTTCCCTTCCTTCCTTCCTTCCTTCCTTCCTTCCTTCCTTCCTTCCTTCCTTCTTTCCCTCCTTCCTTCCTTCCTTTTCTTCAGAAAAAACACTCTTCTCTTAAATTGCTGCGGGAGGACATCGTTACCACGTTGGGACTTGGGAGCTGACAATTTAGAATCTTCTGAGTGGCTTAACTTTCCAAATACCAACTGCTTCCCAAATGCAGCTAATAACATGAAAAAAAAATATGTGGGTAGAACTATAAATCAGTCCCACTTCTCAAGAGAAAAAGTGGCCCATACATTACAACTGAAAAGAGAACAGCATAAATATTCCACTGTGGAAGAATGGCAGAGCAGACAGTGGCATTAATCCAACTGTGAGCAAGGGCTATATGAAGCAAGACAAAGGAAAGAAAGAAAAAGAGAGAGAGAAAGAAGGAGGGAAGAAGGGAGGGAGGAAAGAATTTAAAATCCTGTGCCTGTATATAAAACTGTATTTATATAAACTAAGGAGAAGGGACTAGAATTTATTTTTAAAGATTTTTATTTATTTGTCAGAGAGAGAGAGAGAGCAAGAGAGCAAGCATAAGCAGGGGGAGCTGCAGGCAGAAGCAGGCTCCCCGTTGAGCAAGGAGCCTCACGTGGGACTCGATCCCAGGACGCTGGGATCATGACCTGAGCCGAAGGCAGACACTTAACTGATTCAACCACCCAGGTGTCCCGGGACTAGAATTCATTAACAGTGCCTGGGGCTTGGGTGGCTTTTCAGGTGTCCTTTTCTGTTACTGTTGAAATGGAAGTGTTCTGGTTGGACTTAGAACTGAAGTGACCAAAGGGACAATACAAAAAGGCAAACACACTGCGAGGACTTGCAGGCTTTGCTCCCACCTGTGTCCATCTCGTCCACGTTGCTGAGGAAGTCCTCCGGAGTCGTCGGGACACTGTAGCAGCCTAACCCCAGGCCACTGTCAGTGCTCTGCTCCCTCGAATGGTAGGGCCCTCTGGGGAGCAAAGGATGGAGAGACTTCAGCGCGAGGCTTCACCACACCAAGAAATTCCAAAATCAAAACACGGTCATGAAACCCCTAACCTAGCCTACTTCTATCACACTGCCCAACTTTCCAGGGAATGGAGGGAGGCCGACTTTGCACCTCCCTATAAATTTCCGATATGCACATCAATGTCGGTGAAAACAAAAAAAAGACTAAGCAAATAAAACTGGCCAGTCATTGTAAATTGATGCTGGTTTCCTTTTTATGTCAAAATAATAATTTGAACACTGTGCTGCATATAGACCATGATACCATTTATGTAAATTTCTTAAAAAGAAACAGTGTTGAATATTGCTTATGAATGAATGCACACATTAACAAGCAATAGGAAATTTAAAAAGATGTGTGATGGACACACACCAATTTCTGTAGCTCCTACTAGGGAGGGCAAAAGAGAAAGAAACAGATTTTGGTGGTGGTGGGGATGGTGTAAATATTAACTACAATACTTTTAAAAAAATAAGATCTACAGAAGTATGGCAAACCTGGGTGTTGGACACCTGGGTAAATCTAATGTTATTCTTTTTATTTTTCTGCATATTTGTAATACTTCTAAATCAAGAGTTTAAAAATTCCCTTTCTTCATTATTTCAGTTACCATTTGTTTTTAACCTTTCCTTCTGTTTTTACTAACTTTCATAATTATATTTGTTTGTTTGCTACAAGCCTCTGCAAGGGCAGAAAAGACACAGGAAATAGACAACTGTCCTTTATTTGTGTTTAAAAAGCTACACTTAAGGTTTGATTACTTCTACTCATGAACATATTTCTGGCTAAATTATCTTTTCCTTCTTGCTCATATGTTTCATATTTTAAAAACATCGTCTCTTTGTTTTAATTACATTTTTTATTGTAAAACCACGTTAGACCCACACGGAAGATGTGAAAAGAGTACAGAGTTTCCGTGCACAGTTCACCCAACTTCCCCAAGGACATCTTACACAACCATAGCACAATTACCAACATCAGGAAACGGACAGCTTCCCTCGATCCCCACCCCAACCTCCCTGCTCCCCACCTTTCCCCAACATAAACAAAGACCCATTATACTCTAGACCACATAATACATAAAGCAAAAATAAGTCAGTCGCTCCAAAATGTTAACTTACCCATTGAGGAAAGGATCAGAGCTATTATTAGTGATGGATCTCATGTCTGGGGTCATGGCTGACGGGTTGACAGCAGCCTGAACGGTGGCCAGAGTCTCGGCTTCCATGGGGAGCTGTCTACAGAGGGCGGCTTCCTACAGAAATATGACAGTCAGAGGGAGAGGCAAGTTATTCACTCATTTCACAAGGATCAGAGCAAAGTATATTTCACATGAAAACGTTTCACCAAACACAAAGCACTTCATGTGTGTTCCCATTCAGTCAAAATCATCAGGAAATCATTACTGTTCTTTCTCTGGAGAAAGTCTCCCAGGCATAAGTCACTTTCCGACATTCACAAAGTTAACGAGAAGCTCACCTAATATCAACCTCAGGTCACATACGCAGCAACTGTCCCACCCATCCAAGTGTTTAAATACCCAAGTCACATAAAGGTGTCAAGACACTTTCTCAAAGACAAAGCTATTTTTATCCCAGGTGCTCAGACGAAATCTAAATCAATCAAAGCAGTTGAACTCCTTTGGCCTAGCATGTACATCCTGGTCTTTGCCACTAACAGGCCCATAAAGCTGGGGAATTACAGAATCAGGCTGTCCATCAAATCATAGCTGGAAGTTCTATGTCAATAGCCAGAAGAACAAAACAACCAGTGAAAAAGTTTGTTAGTCCATTGGTTTTTCTATTTGACTAGTCATCTGGTTGACCTGATTCAAATGGCTGAAGGGTGGGGAACCATGCAGAGCCAATTCAAATCCCACTAACAACAAACCGATAGCATATGGATTTCATTAGCAAAAATTAGAATGCTAGAATTATTTTGTTTTGGCTGGCATGACTTTGCCAGAGTCAATCCAAAAGGTTATGAATCTGACTGCAATTACTTTCTCTAGGTAAAACCTCCAGGGAGTCTCTCCCACTTTAACAAACAGGAGCAGACATCAAATGCCTTTCAAATTTGCTGCTCTTTCCAAAGAAGAATACTTTTATATGTTTATACTTGCATCCAAAACCAAAGTTAGGCCCTTGCTATACTTATGCCTATCAGTTTCCCACTTTCCAGCCTGAAGTCATTGGTCTTCCCATCCCTCAAACCCCAAAACCATGGCTACAATGGCAAACAGAATATTTAGGCCATTTAAATTACAGTATCTCTGTTAGATCTCTTCCAGCCCTAACATGCTATGATTTTAGAGAGTAACTGCTGTCTAGACAAGTCTAGTGAAGTCATCAGCAATAAAAACTTTCGGTTACTAGAGTTCATTGTACTGTTATGAGGAGTTATGGTAGCATGACTCTTAGAAAACGTGAGACACCTGATTGATAAGAAACTGCACTGTTAATTTATATTGAAATAAACATCCTGTCTAGAAAGGGCTTCTGGCTTACTTCTCTTCATCCAGGTTGCAAATAACCAGAATAACTAACAAATTTTCTTCAGTTACCCATAAAAAGCAAACAACGACAACAACAATGGGATATTTTTTAGAGGTGATTTTAGTCCATAATTTCAACCTTCAAAGTACCTTCTGACTAAATCTAGAAAAATTAAATTATTTCCTGATAGATGTTTTTATATGGCAGGCAGTGTGCATCAGAAATCGTATTCTCCAACCACTGCTCACCTGAAGGCCTCATACAGAAGAACGACAGGGACTGAACCAGTGGGAGAAGCCTAGAGTCCACCAAGCACACTGACACACCCAAACCACAGTTTGAAAACATCTAGTCAATGATATAATTTCTAGTTCTTTATAAACTGTAACTGCAGAGGATCCTTTGGCAAATAACCTTCATTACATAAAAAAATCAACTTTAACTAGCACAGTTCATTTTATAACCATTCTGAATAAATGTGGGTTTACCCCTAAACACATGCTTTTTGTTTCCTTTATTTTTAAAATTTATTTAAATTCAATTAATTAACATATAGTGTATAATTAGTTTCAGAGGTAGAGGTCAGTAATTCATCAGTCTTATATAATACCCAGTGCTCATTACATCTCGTGCCCTCCCCAATGTCCATCACCCAGCTACCCCATCCCCCCCAGCAACCCTCAGTTTGTTTCCTATGATTAAGAGTCTCTTATGGTTTATCACCCTCTCTGATTTCGTCTTGTCTTATTCTTCCCTCCCTTCCCTTATACTCCTCTAAACAGATACTCTTTTAAACATACAAGTTGGGGCACCTGGGTGGCTCAGTGGGTTAAAGCCTCTGCCTTCAGCTCAGGTCATGATCTCAGGGTCCTGGGATCGAGGCCCACATCGGGCTCTCTGCTACGCAGGGAGCCTGCTTCCTCCTCTCTCTCTGCCTACTTGTGATCTGATCTCTCTCTCTCTGTGTCAAATAAATAAATAAAATCTTTAAAAAATAAATAAATAAACATACAAGTTGAAGAGATTGCTGCATTTCCTTATATCTGACAAAATTTTCTCACCATAAGTCTTAAGAATACTAGTTGAATTTCTAATATCCAGGTAGTCTGAATTTAAACATAATAGGAATTATTTCTGGAACTTTACTATATAAAAAATACATATATGCCTATATATACATACACACACACAATACATATATTAATTTTTTATCATCTATAACATAAGATGAAAGTAAACTGTTTAAAATTATAAGAAAAAATATCAGACACTAGCTATAAAATACATAGTTCTAAACTTTCCTTTTCATTTAAATTACTCCCAGCATATTTCAAATAGATACGACATATGTGTTTGTGTGTGTGTGTGTGTGTGTGTGTGTGTGTGTGTGTGTGTGTGTGTGTGTGTGTTTTAAAGATTCTACTTATTTATTTGACAGAGAGAGACAGAGTGAGAGAGGGAACACCAGCAGGGGGAGTGGGAGAAGGAGAAGCAGGCTCCCCGCTGAGCAGGGAGCCCGATGTAGGGCTTGGTCCCAGGACCCTGGGATCATGACCTGAGCCAAAGGCAGACGCTTAACGACTGAGCCACCCAGGCGCCCCAGATACAACATATATTTTTAAGAGAAAGCTTGTGTGTGGTTAAATACATAAATAAAATGCAAAAGGCTAGAAAAACCGAAGCTGATGGCACCTATACCATTTTGGGGAAAATGTTTCACTGTGCCATCTGCCAATTCACATCTGTTCCCGCTACTTTAAATGAAAGATAACTGAAGTTCCATTCCTCAGCGTCGTTATTTCCCCAACTATTCTGAAGGCTTGACCCCAGGTCATCAAAGAGGCAATGCTATGTTCTGTCTGTAGGGGGCTCACATTATCATGTTCCGCCTTTTAATGACTAACAAATGAGAAAGAATACAGAAAGGGTGTTAAATGTACCTGAATAATAACTTTGAGATATAAATCAGACTAGTGTGACTTAGAAAGTTATCACAGGGGGCAACACTCTCTTCAAGATTATTCTTGGGCTACAAGTCGTTCCACACAGCCGCCAACATGAAGATCATGTTGGCCCCCTGGCTACAACCATCTGGATAGTGTGGCCCACAAAGCACTATGTGACAGGCCTGTCCACTTCCCCTCCTTTGTCTCTGATATACTTCCCTCATTCACCCCCTTCCCGCTGCTCCTCCCACTGCCAGCATCTGCCCAAGTGTTCCCTCTGCTTGGAACGTACACCTCAGATCTTCCCAAAGTTCATACCTCACTTAATGTCTGCCTCCTACAAATGTTATCTCTTCAGAGATTGCACTAAATTTTCTTCATAGCAACTTAGTATTTTTGTCTGTCTTTCCCATTAGAATGGTAGAAAATTTGGGCACCTGGGTGGCTCAGTGGGTCAAGTCTCTGCCTTCGGCTCAGGTCATGGTCTCAGGGTCCTGGGATTGAGCCCTACATCGGGCTCCCTGCTCAGCAGGGAGCCTGCTTCCCCCTCTCTCTGCCTGCCTCTCTGCCTACTTGTGATCTCTCTCTGTTAAATAAATAAATAAAAATCTTAAAAAAAAAAAAAAGAATGTTAGAAAATTCCACAAAGCAAGGAATCTTCTTCATCATGTTCACAACTATATCCTCGCTGCCTGTAACAGTCAAGGCATACAGTAGGTACTCAATAAGTATTTGGTCAGTGAATAAATGAAAAATATTACTGGAATTCAAATGGAATATTTTAAATGGTGATTAGTAATAAAAGAAAAAAATACACTAAGAACATTCAATTCTCATCTTCAACCACAAATATCATTAAAATAACAGCCTATGTATACATCTCAACTAGCCAAACTCCATCCTTGTGTGATGATCCCACCCCTCTCTTCCCTGTTCCAAAGACAGGAGATAAGGAGGGCAGAGCGGTCAGAATCAGGGATTCTGGGACCAGATGCTTGGATGTGAACCCTGGCTCTGCCATCTCCCAACCAGTTCAACTCTATGTTCCTCGTTTATTTACTTTTAAAGATTTTTTTATTTATTTGAGAGAGAGTGAGGGAGAGAGAAAGCATAAGCAGGGGGGAGGGACGGGGACCCTGGGATCATGGCCTGAGCCGAAGGCAGATGCTTATTAATCAACTGAGCCACTCAGGTGCTGCCTCTCTTTCACATTTATAAGGTGTGAAAATGACAGCATCTACCCATGCGATCATTTAATAAATGTGAACTAAGTAATATTATTATCATCTCATGTGTTGTATTCTAATCCCAGAAGACAAAAGCAAAAACAAGACCAAACAATCTCAGAAGTCACATTATCGTGCGGAACTGATCCATACTGAGTGGTTTGACATTTCTTCCTGGTCAACTTTCACCTTGGAAGGATTAAATCCAAGTGTGAAATTCATCACGATGAGTCAGCAAAGCTAAGAAAACAATTTTCTTTCTTTTCTTTTTCTTTTTTAAATAAGGACAGGTCTGTAAGCTTTTTTTGCATGTAACATAAAATTAGTTTTTGATATACATGGAGAATAGTGAGAAGTTTCACTTCACTTAATTATATTTCATAATGTAATAGTTCCATATTTAGAAGTACCTTTTTTTTTTAATGAAAATACTTTCCTATTTCTGCTCATGAATTGAAAGAGAAAAAGAACAGCACAAAACCCAAAGTTTGGAAATAAAAGGACTAACATCACTAACATGTCCACATCCAAACAAGGGAGGATTTTTTCAAAAACAGCAACTAAATTTAGGTATGAAATTAAATCACAGCCTCGGGATGATTTTGGCTACCACATGCCATCTGCTGCCCTACACGCCTGACTTTGGTTTGACCAAGAAGCAGCCGTCAGGACTGATGAAGGTAAAATAGCTACACCGCAGACAGAAGACGGTGGCACTGGACTAAGCAAATGGATGTGGAAACAGGCTCCATCAGCCAAGGCTGGTCTAGGACTAGACTCAGGCCTCTGACTCAGAGGGAGGGTGTGGCAGCTGCTCCCACCGTTGCTGGGGCCCCAGCCCCTCCCTAGTCTACGCAGAACAAATGCTAAGCTGGAGGTACACCTGGGCCCCTGGCTTTGACTCTCATCTCCCACTTACACTCTAGTCCAGCAGGTCTCGTCACAGACACCTTCCCAGGGTCCCCCCACCCAGTCCTCCCAAACAAGCCTTCAGTTTCCTAGACTCCTACTTCGGGTCCCTCTTTATCTAGCCATACCCCACCCACCCTTAGAAGTTCTGTTGTACCACCTTTTCCAGAATGCCTCCCCTGACCACCAGAACCTCGGCAAGCCACCAGTTTCCCCCTCTCCCAGCTCTGGACTCCTAAATAATGGTATCCAGCTGGGGTAGGATACACCACGTCTTATAATCCACTCCTCATCTGGCCCCAAAGCAGCTCTTCCTACCGACTTCAAGCTGTCTCCGAGTGCTATCACTGCCTACACCAGTACAAAAGTCCAAGCCCGCTGACTCCCTCAGCCCCCATAACAACACATTCATTTGTACATGTATTTATTTTTTTAAAAAAGTACAATAGAAAACTACCAGGTGCCGGGTATGGTTCTCGGCAGCAGGGACAGAGCAATGAACACAGACAGTGCCCTACCGCATGGAGGATTCTAGAGAGGGAGACAGATGTGGACAAGGACCAAGCCTTGTGGGTCCTGTCTCCTGGATATCTCCATGCTCCAAACCTCCATTCCACTTCAAGGAGCAGATCAGCATTGCTTCTCTAGCTATTCCAACAGACTTGCCTACCACCAGTCAACCTCCACAGGCAAGGCTGCATCCATGTCTCCGTTTTACACTTTGCAAAAAGTGACCAGAGGAGAAAAGTCAGGCTGGAAGGGATCCAGGGGTCATGTCTTATGAAGAAGCAGGGAACGGTTTAACCAGAAGAGAGACTTGAGGGGTGTACCCTGGTTCTCAAACTATTACTGGACTATCACATGGAGGAAGAAGATAGAGTCCTTCTACCGAGGATTTGAGATGGATCTGATGAAGGGCTTTCTAGTTAGTAGTCCTGTTGAGGGGTGGAACCGGCTCTCTCAATTCTCTGGGCTACTGGCCACTGGAATTCTCAAGCAGTTGTGGAATGTTAAATGCTACTAGCCATGTCCAGAGCTTGGTGCAGGAGGAAAAGCTTCCCTGGAATCGGAAAGATTAGAGTTCAAATCCCAGCTCAGTTACTCCCTATCTTGAGCTAAATTCTTAACCTTCCTTGACAGTTTATTCATCTGAAAAAAAAAGAAAGAAAGAAAGAAAAAGAAAAGACAGCTTGTAAAACTCACCTTGCTGGGCTGTTCTAAAGATTTAAAAGCATATTTATATAAAGAACCTGGTCCAGAGAGGCAGTCAACAGAAGGAGTTACTGATCGAGTTGTAGGTTTTAGGAGGCAGAGGCGTCAGCTAAGCTTGCATATCCCTTACTACGTGGGAAGCACTGTCCTAAGCACTTGAGCATTTCATCCTCACGACAACCCAACCATCTCCATTTTACAGATGAAGAAACGAAGGACAGAGAAGTTAAGCAAACTTCTTCCCAAGATCTGGCCCCCGAGTCTGTTCTCCTGGCTGCCATATTGACAGTGTGGCAGAGAGGAAACCAAGGGCTGAGGTCAGAAGACCTCAAGTTTTCGGTTCTTTCCCCTACTGGCTGTGAGACTTGGACAAGTTATCTCATTTCTCTGAGCCTATTTTCCCAGCTATCAAATGAAAATAATTACCAACCCTCTTCCTTCAGGTGGTACAGAGAAAGACTGGATAACACAGCCTGTTTAGCTGTCCCGAACACAGTTTCCCCTGCCCAACTGGGAAAAAGACTGAATTGGACATATTCTATGGTCCTTTTCAATGTATATGGGTGGAGTCGGTGTCCTGGGAATTCACAGCACATCAAAAACAGTTGTAAGTTCGGATTTTAAAGACCGGTTTCAGAAGATCTGGAAAGCTGTCCCTAGTAACCCGGCCCCTCCTGTCCCCTGCCACAACTGTATTCTTTTTTCCCTGCCCAAGCTGAGGGTGGAAAGACTGTTACAAAATAAGGGCTTGAGAATCTCTTTTGGAGTTTGTGGTTGTCCATCTAAGTCTCTGAAATGAATAATTATATGTGGGTTAAAAAACAAAACAAAACAACAAAAACCAAACCCCTTTCCTAGCAGCTGCGGAAGGGGGTGGGGTGTAAAATATCCAGAGAGCTGTGCAAGACAAATGCTGATTTTTCAGTTGAAGATGTCCCTGGAAGCAAACCTCAATCTCCTTTCCTCCCAGCTTCCCACTGGCCTGCAGCTTGCCTGTGCAATCAGTCAACAGAGGAGGTGAGAAAGCAAATAGCAGTTGAAAGCATCCTGCAGCTCTGGCTGTCCTGTCTTCGGCTGGGGGAGCACCCGCGGCCAGCCGGCTCCTGCCCTCGCTGGAATGTACTTCAAAGAGAAGCGAAATGACAATCACCCTTCTGAGGGCGCTCTGCTTGATGGAAGCGTGTGTGGCCAGGGGTTCCACAAAACCGGAGGATTGGATTGTTTTAATTATAAAGGGTGGGGTGAGTAGAAACAAATGAAAAAAATCAAATAAAGACAATATTTTGAAATCCTAACATTAAAATAGTTATTCTGGTGCAGCAAAGTTGCTGTCTCTGCCAAAGCCCTCAAAGACTTCAGAACGCTGAATTATTTACCTTCTTTATAGGAAAAAAAATTCCCAATGTAAATTTCTTTTTAACTCTGTGCCAAGAGATTCTAGAAATTCACTGTCACATTTCCTGGAGCCTCCCTTTTTGAAATACCTCATCATACATGCTCAGCTGCCAGACCGTTGGTATGAAAGAAGAGTTGAAACTAACACTTTGGGGGAAGACATTTGTTGATTCCATAATGATTATCCATGGCCTGTTTGTCGCTCTTTCAATTCAAGGTGTATATCACAATCCTGTGTTATTCTAGAATCTGTCACCCATTAGAATCACGTTAAAGATATCTTCACAATTTAGATGTTTTCTTTTCACTTAAAAAAAATAGCTGAACGGATTTTGAAATGGTCTGTTTCTTCATACCTTGGTGATCTTGTGAAGATCAGAAATATGAAATTGCTTTTCCTTTGTGCAAACGTGGTCACTTCTATTTGCAAAATGTGTTCCATTTACAACATTTTTAAAAAGCTCCTTGTAAAAAGACTCCAACTGATATTATTCGTCAATAATATGGGAGCACCAGGACATTTTAGAAAATGGATTATTTCTGGAACTTCACAGAAGCCAGAATTGAAGCTTGCTGGAGAGTGTGGCCCAAGTTTGTTGGCTCCCTGCTGTGCATTCAGGACCTGGAGCGTTTCTTGAACAAATCAATGAATGAACTTAAGGAGCCAGGTTACCACAGATGGAGTCACATACTGGTTGGACAACATGACCCCGATGTCCCAGTCAACCCTGAAACCGAATTCTATGAAATGCTTTTCTAGAAGTTAAATTATAGTGACTGTAGGGAAGACTCTTTATGAAATAGCCACTACTGAAGCTTCATGGTCTGCTATAACATGACACTTTTTAACCTCTCTAAATAGCTATTCTTCACATGACAAAACCCAGACTCCAGATTCTTTCCCCAGAGCAGTGCGGCTCACAGCCGGGCGTGTCCCTCCTGGGCCCACGGTCAGGAATGGCTGCTCGAGGCCGGCCAGCTGGCCAGCCAGACCCCATAGTGGCTGTCAGGCCTAACAGAAATCTGTGAGACCTGCCAGAAGAATTCCAAGGCCTCCCGCCCAAACCCTCTGTCCCCGTCCCCGTTGCCCTGGCAACTTAAGGCCAGGCTTAGTCAGCAGTTTTGTTTGACAAGCTGCATTCTCCCGTCCACAGAGCCCCAGTTAAGAGAAGGACCCAGGGTAAAAGCAGGGCTGAATCTGTCTAAGAATAATAGTGGTTTCTCAACAAGACAGGCCCTGAGAAGGGGCAAGGGGGAGCTAAGGCTTCTCCACTTAAGAATCTTCCAGGCCCTGGGGGCTGACAGGAAGTCCTTGAGGTTAAAATCTTCAAGGCAGAAGGCCCCCCAGCTTCCTAATTAAATGAATAATACGAATGAAAAGAAATACTCTGCTCAGATAAAGCCGTGACTCTGTTTTCATGTCAAGCAATTGTTCTTTTAGATGAGTAAATAGTGACTGAGAAGCCTGTTTCTCAATTCCTTACCAGTTACCGAAATTTTCCATTTCATCGGGTAAAGTTGCAAACATGCCCTTTATGATACTGAGCAAATACTGTGTTGATTTTTTTAAGCTGTAACAGCAGAATATTCTACACTCTCTGTGGGTCTGTGTGGTTCATGGTATTTTAAAAAAATTATGTCCAGCCCTGTTGTAGGAAGGATCCAGGCAGCTTACAACAGATACATCCAAAGTCACGGCACAACTTCCATGACTGATACAGAATAAATACACAATGTCCCCATATTATTAAGGAGAAGAGATAATGAAACAGAAGTATGATATGCTACCAACTTTGTTTTAGAAACAAAGCATAATACCGTTACTATAGTTTTGCCTTTATTCAGAATGTCCTATAAATGGAATCATAAAGACCTGGCTTCTTTCACTTAGTAAATGCTTCTTTTGTCTCAATCAGGGGGGAAAAAACCCCACCCAAATCCTACTCAATTATATTTTTATAAATTAAAAACTTTATTTTTCTGGGGCACCTGGGTGGCTCAGTAAGTTAAGCATCTGCCTTCAACTCAGGTCATGATCCCAGGGTGGTTGGGATCAAGCCCCACATTGGGCTCCCAGCTTGGGGGGGAATCTGCTTCTCCCTCTCCTTCTGCCCCTCCGCCTGCTTGTGCTCTCACTCTTTCGCCCTCTCTCTGTCAGGAGGCACACCTTCAACTGAGATTGGTGTCTTTTTTCGAACTGCCATTTCTCTTCTGAACTTGAAGCTGCCTCTCCAGGTTTGGGAAATTTCACAAAGATAAAACTCTCATTACCATGGACAACCAAGAATGTCTTTCACAAAAATTTACTGTCCACAATGTCTGCGATGGATGCCTGTGGAAAGCAGGGAAACATCCACTTTCCTAAGAAGACTGTGTATTGCAGACTTGGCCAGAATTCCCCTGAGTTTGGAGCACCTGCCACATCCCAAGATAACTCAACAGTTATCAGGCACAAGAAATTCAACTTGGCTACAGCAGCCAATGCTACGTTGTAGGGACCATTTCTAATGGGACTCTCCCACTTCAGAAGATTCCCAATCAAGGAAGATACCAAAAACCTCACTGGTGCTTTGATTCTAATGCTGTGGACTATTCAACAACTTGTTGGCCCAAGGGGCCGCTGAAGAGAAATAAAGAAGTACCTTCTGCTCGCTTCACAGAACTGCGCTATGGCAGGAATGAAAGCCAAAGATGGAAGGAGGAAGGAGTTCATATTCACCTTTCCAGCCACACATTTGGATTAGTTGTAATCATTTTGATTTGCATTAGTTGAAATCACACTGAGTTCATCATTTTGCTTGTCTGATAAAATACAAGTTATCCGAAGTCGGCTATGTCCTATTTATCTTTTTGTTTTGTTATTTTTCACCACATAAACGTGGGTTGGATGAATGAATGAATGAGAGATAAAGAAAAGAATGAAAAAAGTAATTTTCCATCCTGAAATAATGAAGGTTCACCTCAGATCTGTAATCAAACTTTCCTTACATCCATTTGTTGATATTCTACGTGATTTCCATGACCACGAGTTAACTTGTGAGCCCCTGGCTTTAGGCAGTGGACGTCGGCTTACACAATACTGAGGCACTTCTTTCTCCACAGTGCAACATCGTCACACTACATGCCTGGACAGAGGATGGCATGGAAGAAGGAAGATGACAATGGAGGGATGAAACCAAGTATTTACATAATTTAATTTATAAGGAGCTTTCACATTTATCATATATCTAAGGATGCTAACAATTTTCAGAATTGTGATGCTTTCCCAAGAATTAGGGAATAAGTTCATCTTACTCATTAAATTTTACCAACCTTCCTTCCCACTATGGAGACAAACATAGGATGGGACCTCTCTCCTGGAAATTCTCTCTTGATGGAACTGCAGGGAGGTCAAGGCTGGGCAAGGAAGGGACACTGAGAAGAGAGCCTGCGCAGCTAGGGCCGCCCTGTGAGTAAGAGGAGAGCCATGCTCCTTACAGACTGCCCAGTGAGCTAAGGAGATTAAGGTACTTATTGACCATGGTGGGCATGGGAATGGGACAGGGTGAAGAAATGGAAGTCTGTAGGTAATCTTCAGACCTCATCATGGGGTGCCAGGATGGCTCAGTAGGTTGAACATCTGACTCTTGATTTCGGCTCAGGTCATGATCTCAGGGTGGTGGGATGGGGCCCCCTTCAGGCTCTGTGCTCAGCAGGGGGTCTGCTTCTCTCCCTCTGCCCCTTCCCCTAGCTCACGTGCGTGCACACACAAGCACATGCTCTCTCTCTCTCAAAATAAATAAATCTTATTTTTAAAAATTTTTGTAAAGATTTTATTTATTATTTGAGCAGGGGGAGGGGCAAAGGGAGAGGGAGAAGCAGACTCCCCACTGAGCAGGGAGCCCGATGTGGGGCTTGATCCCACAACACTGGGATCGTGACCTGAGCTGAAGGCAGATACTTAACCAACTGAGCCACCCAGGTGCCCCTAAAGAAATATTAAAAAAAAAAAAAATCTTCAGACCCTATCAGGAACACCATTTCCTCTACCCCTATTCCGGTTTTCTACCAGATTCTAAGAGGCAGCTAAACAGGTCAGCCAAATAGCTCCTTTACTTATAGTCCATTTCCCTGTCCCTGGCTTAAGTGCAAATAGTGAGGCAGAAAATCGCCAGAAAAAAAAGGAAGTAAAAAAAAGTAACAAAACCACCAAGACGACAGACATAATCCACACCTGAACAACCAGGCATCTTGGCAAATGCCCCAGAAAACTATCAGAGAACACTCCAACTCTATTTACCATATGGCCTTAAATGGTATCTTTGACACTGAGGAGCAGGCTGCTTCTGGATTGGGGGGAGCCTTCCATGATTAAGAAATCCTGTATTCTATAACGAAAATAAAAAGACACCATTCCATCCCCTTCCCCTCCTCCTAACCACATACACACACACACACACACACACACACACACACACACACAGAGTCAAAGTTGAACTCTGGGAGCCTCTGGGAGCAAATGTGGACACCCCCCCACACTGTCCTATACAGTAGCATTGCCCAGTATGATGCAGCAAAATGCTCTAAGTTCCACAGCCTTTAGGGATCAGCATTTAATGAACTTGGCATTTCTGTAATATGAACCAACAATACTACATTCTAGTTCAAAGGCACCTAGGGTTGGAATAAAGAAAACAATTTGGGGCACTTTTCCCCAGCCCTTTACAGAAATACTTTCTGTGGGAAAGAAGGCGGTGGGGAAAGAGAAAGAAACAGAAAGTGGCAGAAACTGAGAAACAGATCATTCTTTGCAGAACAGTCTGTAGCTTTGTGCAAGGGGAAAAAAAAGCATTAAAGTTCATTTAAATATAAAACTAAGAGAAAAGTTACAAATGCTACTATAATACTGTTACGTTTACTCTATATCATGAAACAGAAAAAATATTCCAAATGCAATTATTATCCTAAGACAAAAAATAATAATATAATTATTTCCTGTTAAGAAACATGATACTTATCTAAAAACAGTATAAACAACTGTTACCCTGAAATAACCATGGACGTTCAGACATAAATCCTCAGGGAAAAAGGCACAACTGTAGTTATATTATAAAGCTGTATTCCTCAAGTTCAGGATAGTTCCGCTGGACAACAAAGCACAATTTATAGTCATTTCCCTCATTGTCAAAGACTATGTCTAAGGAATTATTTTAATCCACCATGTTTTGTATAGGCACTTTATATCCTAGAATTTATTTGATGAGAAATACATTATTCATTTATAGAAATCAATGTTTATTTTTGAAAGTATCAGCTGTGACTAAAAGAAAAAGCAGCATTGACTGTGACACCCCCAGGATCTTGTAAGAAAGCCCCTGGAACAGTTAAAACTACTTATTTCCTTAAACTACTGAAAGGAAGCTACTCATGTATTTGCCTCATGTGAGTCATAAAGCAAAGTCTCAAGAATTAGAATAATAAACTGAAGCTTTCCTCCCTAAAGAGTAGCCAGCAAGACTGATGAGACCTAAAAACATGGCCTATATTAGTTTAGCAACACAGAAGAAATATTTCTGTTCTTGCAAAGACCAAGCCACTGAGGGAGGCAGAAAACTGTGGGTTCCTTCAGGGATTCTGTTTTATTCATTTTTTGAAGTGCTGCATCAACCCTGACCCAGAGGACACACAGCAACGTTCTGTCCACTGACTGACTGAATGAATGCGTCATGGCAGTATGGCATAAAGGTCCCTGATCAATACCCACTCTCCCAGAGCCTGTATGCAAACGTTTTCCTTTCTCATTCTCCTTCAGTTTTTCCCAACACTTTTTCATGCTCCCTGGTAGACCAAAAATGGTTGCCAATTCTTAGTCATTTTGTCCATGGAACATCCTTTCTGCTCTCTCCTTTAATCAACGGCAAATCTGTGATTTCTTTGATTAAGAGCATATGGAAGAAGTGACTCTGTGACAGTTTCCAGAACCAGATCCTAAGACACTGGCAGCTTCTACTTCTTGTTTCTTGGAACGTTCTCTCTGGGAGGCCCAAGCTGCTATGCAATATGTCCCACCATTGTGACTGCTGTGCTAGCTAGAGATGCCAAATACAGATGCTCCAGGTTTCCGTCCCAATGAAGCCCAGTCTTCCAGCAATCCTTATCATGATGCCACACACTTGAGTGAAGCCATCTTGGACCATCCAGACCAACCCACTCACCAGCTGAGCACTACTAAAGTGGTCTTCATCAACACCACGGAAGCCAGAAGAATGGGCTGGCTGCTACCCACCCAAATTCCTGACCCACTAAATTATATGATATAATAAGATGGGCTACTGTTTTAAGCCACTACGTTTTGGGATAATGTTACATAGCAATAGATCATTGGAACAAAGTGTTCCTCCCCTTCGAAAGATCAGCAGAACCCAAAGGCAGTCATGCTAACACAGCTAGTCCTCGTACTCATATGTTTGACTCTGAAGACAAGGCAGGCAGATATTGGGAGAAAAACCTGGATTCTACTTGTATGGTTTGGAGTAGACTTTGGGCCTTTAATGCTTCTAAAGAAAGATTTACGCTGATGGCCCGCAGCCACCTACCCTCGGCCTTGGCAGGGGGGAATCATGGAGATCCCAAGATCATGGAGCCTCCAGCAGGCAGGCACCACAGACGGTCATACCTGCCTCATGAGCTCCTCTTGGCGCATTCTGATCCTCTCTCTCTCCATCTGGATCCTCTGAAGCCGGAGCTTCTGCTGCTGCTGCTGCTGAGTGGTGAGAGCATTGGGCATGCTCATGAGCCCTGCTGGCGGGTTCTGAGGAGGGTGGTTCTGCTGGCTCAGGGGAGTGGGTGCCATTTGCTGCTGGTGCTGATGATTCATCACTGTAGGAGGGAAGACCATGCAGGAGATTAATGAAGAGGTCCTACAACACCTTATCAAAAAGAGACCATCAGAAGGCTCTGTGCTTTGGAGCATAGATTCCTGAGATTCCTTCTAAAGTACTTTCCTGTTAATCATTACTGTTTAAGTAATTGTTACCTTAATTCAATTCATGGAGGCTCAGACACTGGCCCCACTCCTGACTCATCTAGTCTTGGCATTTGGTGCCATTAAAAATTATTTCACACCTTCCCTGTGTCTAGAGCACATGTTAAGCCTTTAAGAACATAGTGGTCAAAAGTGAATTCCACAAAAGGTTACCAGAACATATGACATAATTTCAGCAGGACATTTGGGTGTGTGTGCACTTTCTTTCTTTCTTTCTTTCTTTTAAAGATTTTATTTATTTATTTATTTATTTAAAAGATTATTTATTTATTTATTTATTTATTTATTTATTTGTTTGTTTGTTTGTTTGTTTCACAGAGGGAGAGAGATCACAAGGAGGCAGACAGGCAGACAGAGAAAGGGGGAAGCAGGCTCCCTGCTGAGCAGGGAGCCCGATGTGGGCCTCGATCCCAGGACCCTGAGATCATGACCTGAGCCGAAAGCAGAGGCTTTAACCCACTGAGTCACCCAGGCGCCCAAGATTTTATTTATTTATTTGACAGTGAGACAGTGAGAGAGAGAGAGAGAGCACAAGTAGGGGGAGGAGGCAGAGGGAGAAACAGGCTCCCCACTGAGCAGGGAGCCTGAAGTGGGGCTCGATCCCAGGACCCTGGGACTGTGACCTGAGCCAAAGGCAGCCACTTAATGACTGAGCCACCCAAGCGACCCGTGCGTGCACTTTCTAGACAACCTGTGTGTTCATGTCAGACCTAAGGAGGGCATGAGTTATAGATATACAATGGCGCACGATAAATATTTAGGATGATGAGTGACTGACAAGCAAGATGTAAAACACAGTACTCAGACCAGGGACCTACACAGAAGAAGGACCCCACTGAGGCTTTGTTAAAAAAGGGTACCCCAAAGGAGCATGAGCTAGGCTCAGAAACAAATACTTGATTGAGGGAAAGATGTTTTCGTTTTTGCAAAGGGAAAAATTAGTGCAAAAGAAATTACATAAAAATGATAATCATGGGGGGCCCTGGGTGGCTCAGTTGGTTAAAGCGTCTGCCTTCAGGCTCAGGTCATGATCCTGGGACTGAGCCCCACAGTGGGCTCCCTGCTCAGTGGGGAAGTCTGCTTCTCTCTGTGTCCCCCTCCCCACCCATGTGTGCACACATGCACTCTCTCTCAAATAAATAAATATAATCTTTAAAAAAATGATAATCATGGGGCACCTAGCTGGTGTAGTCAGTTAAGCGTCTGACTCTTAGTTTTAGCTCAGGTTGCAATCTCAGGGTCCTGAGATGGAGTCCCACACGGAACTCCACATTCAGCACGGAGTCTTCTTAACATTCTTTCTCCCTCTGCCCCTCCCGCACGCATGCACTCTCTCTCAAATAATCTTAAAAAATGATAATCACATCTGTGATTGAATAAAGGCATTCTAGAAGTCTTTTAAATTTTTTAAGGATTTTCTATTTATCCACACTTACCAACACCTTAAATTTTAGCATGCAGTACTTCACTTGAGGAAAGAATCTTAAAATCCTTTAATAAATTCTATAATTGGCATTCACATACACACACACACACACACACAAACATTTTTAAGAAGTGCTAGTTTTCGAGCACCTGGGTGGCTCAGTGGGTTAAAGCCTCTGCTTTCGGCTCAGGTCATGATCTCAGGGTCCTGGGATCGAGGCCCGCATCAGGCTCCCTGCTCAGCGGGGAGCCCGCTTCCCCCCACCTCTGCCTGCCTCTCTGCCTCCTTGTGATCTCTCTCCCTCTGTGAAATAAATAAATAAAATCTTTAAAAAAAAAAAAAAGAAGTGCTAGTTTTCCTTAAAATAGTTTACCAGTCAAATTTGCTTAACTTCTGCCTAGGCTATATCCTATAATAAAGAAAACCACGCTTTTCTGTCTATTTGCTCTTACATGAGAGCCCAAAACAATATATAGTTCCATATACTCCATTTCTGAGGAAAAACTCTTAATTTTTGCTATGTTTGGTGTCACTGTCTTTTTTTTTTTTTTAAGATTTTATTTATCCATTCATGAGACACAGGGAGAGGCAGAGGCAGAGGCAGAGGGAGAAGCAGGCTCCCTGACTGATGCAGACAGAACTCTATCCCAGGACTCTGGGATCATGGCCTGTGCCAAAGGCAGGCGCTTAACCATTAGACTGAGTCACCCAGGCGCCCAGGCCAGTATCACTATCTTTAAAAAAGAAAATCACTGGCATATTTTATTTCAAGTCTAAAAGTTAAATATTGTACATCTTTCATTTGCAAGACATGGACATCATGTGGAAACATGTTTTACAATTAAGAACTTTCTTAAACGAATTTTAAAGTAGCCTCATCAATTACATATTAAATGTATATGTAGACCCCCTCCCGCGCGCGCGCGCACACACACACACACACACACACACACACACACACACACACACACATGCATGCACACTCAGATGGGAGCACACACACAGAGGATTTTCTGTGGACTAACTGGTTTCCTTGAGGAACGATCAATTCCACGGCAGGAACTTCCTCCGGAGGGGGTAGAGGTAGGATAAAAACATTCTTTTTAAAAAAATTTATTTATAACTCCCTCAAATCTTTACCGCATTTCCTGTGTGCCAGGCACTGGGCTTGGCGTTGGATAAATAGCTCTTGCCCTCACAGGAATTAACAGGCTGTCGGAAAGAATGTATGAAGAAATGAGGTGAATTTATATGTGGAGCTGTGGAATGCCAGAATGTTAGGCTTTGTCGGGATTCTTAGAAAGGATCCAGTCCATCCCTTTACTTTATGGGAGAGAAACTGAAACCTGAGAGAGGTGAAGGGGTGTGCTCTGGTTAGCGACAGGTAGAACCACTGAAGCCACAGCAGAGGCCGCCACACATCCCGTCCTCCGGCTCTTTCAACTGTCCTTGGCCGCCCTCGGTCATGCCTTATCCTGAAGAACAGGCACAGCTGCTGAAACTGAGAGCAACCCTCCGAACACAGTTTGCCTTCAACAGCAAGAGAGTTACCACTTAAACAGCAGGTCATCAAAACAGGGCCTGGGGCCCAAAGCTGCTCGAGTTACAAACGGAAAGGGTTCAGGGCAGGTCTGGATAGACTGACAACTCTCTGCTCGGTGACGAGCTCCTGAATGGGAGGTGAGAATACTTCGGAGTGTTCTGCCTAACGGTGCAGGCTTTCCTTTCTGAATCAAGCCCCCCACAAGGAACTCGCGCCTCCTGGCACCATTCCTGGCACACAGGGAAGCTCAGGAAATGATGAGACAAATGAATGAAACCAGTTGGCAATATCTTATGTTCTCAGTTTGAGAACAGAAAAAAAAGCACAGTCTTAATCGATGCGAAATTACTGAAATGAGTGTTTCATTTCTCACAGAAATGGTCAGAGCATTTTACAGTCTCTAATGGAAGGCCTGGGTAGGAGGTCAGGGATCTCATGCACACACTGTACCACCGGAAAAAAAAAAGTGCTCTTAAATACAGACTGAAGTCAGACAAAGCCCAGATATCCAGATATCCTGAAAACCTCTTTCAGGCCAGAAGGAAGCTTAGAAGGAAGAACAGTGATTACTTCCAGGGACAGTCATTTCTGAACTCCTGAAGAAAGATGCTCCTACTTTTTTTCTGACGTAACTGCTACAGACCAAAAAAGATGCCCAACTGTGTTTCTAAGGGAAATCTGTAAACTGAAATACTGCCAACATCAGAAATCCCCAGATAGGAAAAAGAAGCTTGAAAAAAGTTAGGTTCCTTGTTGGTGGCATATTAATTTTTAAAACTGACTTGTTTCTGGTAACTTAATGATGGGACAAATACATTGGAGCAAGACTGTCTTCAGGGACTTGGGGAGCCTGCCCTTTCAGCACACAAAACCTGTGTCCGGTTTACTCACAATGGAGTCCACGCAACAAGCAAATACTGCTTGGCAGAGTTTGTTAGCCTCTGCCTTCCTTATCTGGGGGAGTTGAAGACTTGGAGACAAGCTCTTCGAACACCACACCCTTGCTAGTCTTCAAAACACCAGCCCTCCCAGAGACATGGACAGGGAGGAATGAGGACGATGCTGCTTTCCTCCACTTAATTTCCATTTGATCACACAGACTGCACATCTCTGGTTATTAACTATAGAGACTAGAAAAGAATGGAACTTAGACAACAGTTTTGTTTTCAAAGTAAAGCATACACACCCACAGAACTTTGGTATGAGAAGATTCACCACTGTGTTGTGTACAACAGCAAAAGACTAAAAATTTGGTCCACTGATCGGAGATCATGATCCATCTGTTCAGAAATTCTCTATAACCATTCCCGAGAATGATGGAGCTCTGTAGGTACTTAAATGGAACAATCTCTAGGAAACATTACTCCGAAAGGGGAAAAAAAACCCAAGGGATAGAATTCTGTGCATGGACATGCTCTTGTTCATAGTTAGAAAGGGAGGGCATATTACACATAGAGAACAAATGTCTGTAGAAGGATATGTAAGAGACTGGTAACAGTGGATGCGTCTGGAGAGGTCAGGGATGGGAGGGGTTCTTCCTCTTCTTCTTCTGTACCATTTGAAGCTTTCCTATGTGCATTGACTAGTTACAGAAAATACAAAAATACAGAAGTAAAAAACATAAAAATGTGGTCATGTATGCACCAAACTCAGTATTTTCTTGACGGGAGTGCAGGGAGGTAATCCCAAAAATGATCTGATAAGCAACAAATATGGCAAAAAAAATATATGGCTTAAGAATGTAATCAAGATCATGAAAGCTGAGAGCCCGCCTAGTACAACTCCTCCTTGTAAAAATGACACAAATCAATACCCAAAGGAAGAGTGAATTTGGTCATAGTTAGAAAATGGTCAGGGGCCCAGAAGCCAGGTGTCCTGGGTCCCATCGAGGGGCCCATGATTCTACCTGCCATTCTGCTCCCTCTAGGCGTTTGGTTTCCAACTATTTACTGAACCTTCTCCGAGCCTGCGGCTCACGAACATTACTGACAGCTGAGGTTATTGCAAACCACGGCTTTTGCTAGCTACTCGGAGAAAATGGGGGCAGAGAAGGCCCAAGACAGACATAAACAGACAGGAGGTCCTCAGGAGAGCACGGGAAGGCAAAGAATGTAAATCTGCAACGAATATAACACTTCTTGGGATAATATGCCAGAACATTTTAGGGACAGAACAATAGCTCAGCTAAAAAAAAAAAAAGAAAAGAAAAGAAAAAAAGAAAAAAAAAAAGGCAATGTATCCCAAATGCCGTTTCTGAGGCCAAACCAGTTGAGGGCAGGTTGCCATGAAATGCCTCAAAAAGGCTAAAGACCTCATCATTTCTAGACTTCTGCCAGTCCCCACAGAAAGGAATAACCCAAACAGAAGATTTCTCCACTGAAGCAGGAATGCATCAAAACTAAAGCAGAGACATCTTTTTTTTCCTTCCAAGAGAGTTAGAATTTAAATTTAAATCCATATTTATCTTTTTCATTGTTTTCACCTCCTTTTCCTTTTTTTCCCCCTTCAATAATTGGCTTTCTCTTCTGTTTCTGGAAATCAATAAAACCCTGTTCTGCAGCTATGTGACCAGAAACATCTCATGGCTATTGCTAAGTATAAAAGAAAACACAGAGTCAAACATACTCCACAGCATCTGCGATCCGAACAACCTTTCGATTCCCTGACTGTGTCCTTGGTGGAACAAATGGTCAACACAGGAATGGGGTGTGGTGGGAGAGGGGGCAGGGCGGTTGGGTGACTATCCCCATTGGATATAACCCTTTGGTTAATGCTGCCCCCGACCACGTCCACAGATGCACCCTCGAGACTATTCCAGTGAACACACTTGGTCACTTCCACAAAGACCCAAGAGTAGGCTCAGGACAGGAGGGTCCCTGACCTCAGTTCTAAGCCCACACATCATTTGCTACCTAAGAAACAAATATGTTGAAAAAAAAAAAAAAGGTAAAGTTTTCACTCTTGAACTTTTGCCTTTTGCAGCACAAGGGAACGGGGAGCAACAGCTCATAAAGTGCTTTGGTGGTTTCTCCAAGCCAGGAGCTGCAGACGATGAGGGAGGCCAGGGAATCAGAGGTTGCCCAGTGCGCCTCCTGGAATGTTCAACAAACGTCTCTTTGGCCTCAGAGAGGTTCAGTGACTTGCTATTCTTGTGTCCTGGGCTTGCTTCGCTCACTTTTAAAGCAGGCCTGGTTACACACACATGGATACACAAAGACATACAGAAACACCCAAATGCACGTGTGTGTGCATGCGTGTACACACACACACACACACACACACACACACACACACACACACACACACAAAACGCCAAGTGAAGAAAACAAAACCTTAAGGGGTTGGGTTGAACTATGAAACCTATCACAGGCCTGGACGGAGCTGGCTCAGAGGAGATTATGGAAAGAACCACCAGTGTGCTGATGGCTAGAAGCCACACCAAAGCCCTAGAAAGACATAGAAATTACTTTATTCCCTTTAAATCCTTCTCCCCAATTCACATGTGAATCTGAGGAGGGAAAAGAGAATGCCTGTGGCCAGTATGCATTTCTCATCTCATTCTCAGGCTCCCTTCTCCTTCTGACCAACTTCTCGGCTAAGAGACCACAATACCTGGCACTTTAAGTTGAACCTTTTTTTTTTCTTTTAAGACTTTATTCAATTATTTGGCAGAGAAAGAGAGCAGCAGCAGCAGAGGGAGAGGGAGAAGCAGACCCTCTGCTAAGCAGGGACACCCAACGTGGCACTCAAGCCCAACGTGGGACTGGATCCCAGGGTCCTGGGATCATGACCTGAGCCGAAGGCAGCCACTGAACGGACTGAGCCACCCAGGCGCCCTAAGTTGAACTTTTAAAAATACATGGTTTTGTCTACATGTCAGAGGCACAAACCCATTTAAGTGAGTGAGAAGGCCTCTTGTAAGCACCCCATGACTTTTTCCACCCCCAGTGCCCACTTCCCAACTGTACTTCTGTTCTATCAATAATGGAGAAAGTGTCACGTGTTGCTGACTATGGTTCATTAGTTGCATAAAAATATAATATCCATGAGTTCACACTCATATAAACAAATGGCTGAATACATAAATAAATGGAGGGAGAAGAGACAAATCTCCTAAATGGAAGAATTCCAAATAATTTAATGTAGATGCACTGTCCTCAAGGAAGGGGAGCAAAACCTCCACTCCTTAATAGTAGATTGTGTATAGTGACCTCTTCCCAAAGAGTACAGTATTGAAGGGGGGGGCAGTCACTTTACAGGGGAGAACTCCTGTATTATCAGCCAGATGATCAAGGTCAACCTCAACAATGATAAGCCATAGAGATAGCATGACCCTTGATAAGATGTGACAAAAAGAGCACTTCCTCCCAAAAGCCCATCATCCCAACTCTAATCAGAGAAAAACGTCAGACAAATTCCAACAGAGGGGGGAATCCTCAAAATTCTTAAGCAGTATTCCTCAAAACTATCAAGGTCATCAAAACGAGGAAAGTCTGAGAAACTGTCACAGCCAAGAACAATTTAAGGAGACATGACAAGTAAAGGTAATGTCATATCCCATAAGGGACTCTGGAACAGAAAAAAACGTTAAGTAAAAACTAAGGAAATCCCTGTATCAATATTGGTTTATCAGATTAACAAATGTAACATACTAATGTGTTAATAATATGAGAAGTTGATGAGAGTGTACGTGGTAACTCCATCTTTTCAATTTTTCTGTAAATCTAAAACTGTTCTTAAAAAAAATCTGTGTGTGTGTGTGTAGTAACCACATCTTCAATAAATACCAGGGATTGTGCAAGACAGTCTCTTCCATACTCACTATTAATTCATTTGTATAGGGTACATAAAAATGGATAAATTTTATAGGGTATGTGAAAATGGATAAATATTAAATAAAAAACAAAAACATGGTCTATAGTATATTCCATGGAATAAAAATATAAGAGCGCCTGGGTGGCTCAGTGGGTTAAAGCCTCTGCCTTCAGCTCAGGTCATGATCTCAGGGTCCTGATCAAGGCCCGAATCGGGCTCTCTGCTCAGCAGGGAGCCTGCTTCCTCCTCTCTCTCTGCCTGCCTATCAGCCTACTTGTGATTTCTCTCTCTCTCTCTCTGTCAAATAAATAAAATAAAATCTTTGAAAAAAAATATAATAGCTGCTTCCAGAGGTGTCCCATGGTCAAATAAGATTGGGAAATGTTAGGCTACACAAAGTTAAAAAAATTCATTTTGTTGCAGGCTTCCTCAGAGCCTTTATGGCTCTAACAGACAGTGAGACTTTCCAGGAAGGAAACAGAAAATGCAGGACTTCTCAAACTTGGAAGACTAGTGTTCTCCTGTGCAGGAACACTGGGAAATGCTGGTCCACTGCAACTTAGCAGATGTCTTGGGGTAGTATTGAATTTGAACTAAATTGAAGTTGAATTAATATTTATTAAGCTCTTACTATGTGCTAAGCCCTTTAAAGTCAACTAAGCAGACGTGTAGGACATGCAGCCAGGGAAAGGAACATAGCAGCCTGGTGAACATTGAACAAAGTGGGTTTTTTTACTTGCCTAGAGTTACCTACTGCTGTTCAAGATACAAAGTGACATAAAAACAAAGAAAAACAAAACATAGGGAAAGCAAGGGTTACAAAAGACTGCCAGTGTATCTGCCTAAACTCTCCATAAGCAAATGCTGATTTAACAGGGGAGTTTCAAAGATGGTTTAACTTGCATGTCAGTTTTCATAGGTGGTGAGTAAAACCTTGCTACATTAACTTTACTTCCATATATTAAAAATAACCTATCCTTGAGGGTTTTTTTTTAACGTGCTCCTATGATAAAATGACATTTGAATACCTGGTTGCAGTTTCCTCAAAGCAGGTGAATAGGCAACATTCAAGTACACACCTTGGCTAACACACTTGATTTGAGATCTAGGAAACTTCCTCAATTTGATGCCGGAGCTAATACGCTTATATAGATTGAATGAGAAACACCTTCCAAAAACCTAAGTGCCCTATCAGAGGGGAGTACAACAGCTCCTGAATCATGACTCAGAACTGAAAGCTTAACCATCACTTCATCTTGCGTTCCCACTCTGCAAATGCTTTAAGGGCAACCAAATGTCTGGTCTGACAGAGACTGAGGGGTTTCCTGGAACATGGGATAACTTTTAAAAGTTATATCTCAGGGGTGTCTGGGTGGCTCAGTCAGTTAGGCATCTGCCTTTGGTTCAGGTCATGATCCCAGTATCCTGGGATCGAGTCCCACATCAGCCTCCTTGTGTCTGTCAAATAAATAAATAAAATCTTACCCCCGCCAAAAAAACAAAAATCTTTAAAAAAAAAAAAGTTACATGGGCTAATGCCAGGACGTGAGAGTCCCAGACAGATGGTCACTTTAGGCCTGTGACTGTCACGACCCATGGCAGTAGAACCCCCCCCCCAAGGTTTCCTGTGTCCATCCTAACGTGTCCCCTTACAAAGAGAACCAATGCCAACATGAAGGAGCTATTCGATATTTAGAACCACAGTCAGACAGTCCCGACTAGCTCTCAGTGTGCCCTCCATGGATTACAACTAGCAGACTGTCCTTTTGTACCCACACTACTATATAATCAGAGAGGAAACATTCCTCCTCCACTTACTCTGTAACTTGTCAGAAGATCGAGCACTATTTATGACATTGCACTGTGTCATGCATAAGCATGCACTTGACTGACTGAGTCTGAATATCAGGAAATCTTCCCTGTTGGATTCTTGGTTGGACCATACATGCTGAAAAGCAGCTTTTTAAAGAAACACTGAATGATTCTTTTCTGTGATTGGAACTAATTCTCATTTTCCTGAGAGCTGGATTTGTGCTCTTTATAAAGAAGACCTGAGGAGCCAAGTCTCCCCCCACTCCCACCCCTTGGAACCAACCCCAATGATATGGATTGTCTTTATAAACACAGAACAAAAATAATTTAGGGCACTTCAGATCTGCCTTACTGATGCACAGACACAAAATACTATACTCAGTTTCAGACTTTATGGGTCAAAAACTGATTGTAACCATTACTCCCATAATTTTACAAGGGGGTATTTAATGAATACTAGATTTTCGTGACTTTTTCTCTTTACTTCCAGAGCATAGTTCTCTGCTCAGCACCCATTTCATTTTGTTCTGTTTTATCATTTGTGGTTTACAGACTCAATTTCCCTACAGTTCTCATTATAGGTGGGGCCATGTATTCACCCTACTTTGTACCATCAGCCTAGAAGTTCAGGCTGAGAGAGCCCTTAGTTCATTCAGACCAGGGTTCTCAAACTTTTCTCTAGCAGTAGGATCCTTCCCTAGAGTCGGTGTATGGCATGAACCCTCCAATGCGAGGATTCAGTTCAAAGCAAGCCTAGAGCCTGAGCGGGTGCCAATGGGTCAGGGAGCACTGAAACGGCAGCACCTCTGGCTATCTTCTTGAAATCCTCTTGGTCTTGCCTTCACTCTGCTTTTCCTACAGGCACTTCTCAACTCTGGTATGAAAATATTAAACAAATTTTAAAAATCTGAACAGACACAGCTTCTGGAATCTGGATACTAACTAAGCTTAGCATCTCTACACATCCCCCTAAAATCCTGGCATGGGACCTTGGGACACAATTTAAAACCAATGACTTAGGCCAGTTCACTCATTCTGGAGATGATCCTTGGAAGGATAAATGACTCAGCACAAATCACAGACAGACACTGCAACAAACGGAGGAAGCCCCAGGGATATGCGTGGCAGGCATCAGCTTCACTGGTCACCAATCACTGCCCTGTCCTGCTCATCCTCAGTGATTGAAAAGTATCTACTTAGTTAAATTCAGTGGCATGGGTGTGTTTCCCTTCCCCGATTTCATGAAAAAGTCTAATACAGACTAGTGTAATTAACTTATTTACTACTGTAAAATGCTGAAATAGGGCGCCTGGGTGGCTCAGTGGGTTAAAGCCTCTGGTTTCGGCTCAGGTCATGATCTCAGGGTCCTGGGATCGAGGCCCGCATCGGGCTCCCTGCTCAGCGGGGAGCCTGCTTCCCCCTCTCTCTGCCTGCTTCTCTGCCTCCTTGTGATCTCTCTCCGTCTGTGAAATAAATAAAATTAAAAAATAAAATAAAATAAAATGCTGAAATCACCATGAATCACATGTCAGGGTGATACCCTGTTTGTGTAATCTGATTTTACAGAAAATGGTATAGGGCTTTCTTCTTCAGTCTTAAAAAAAAAAAAAAGACAAGTCAGATAACTTTTAAAAGTTATATTTCGGGGCGGCTGGGTGGCTCAGTTAGTTAAGCATCTGCCTTCGGCTCGGGTCATGATTCCAGGGTCCTGGGACTGAGTCCCACGTTGGGCTCCTTGTGTCTCTCTGTCAAATAAATAAATAAAATCTTAAAAAAAAAAAAAAAAGGAAGA
>LNAC01000190.1:2518827-2555470 GCA_002007465.1 Ailurus styani
AAAAGTTACAGGGGCGCCTGGGTGGCTCAGTGGGTTAAAGCCTCTGCCTTCAGCTCAGGTCATGATCTCAGGGTCCTGGGATCGAGGCCCACATCAGGCTCCCTGCTCAGCAGAGAGTCTGCTTCTCCCTCTCTCGGACCCTCCTTCCCCCACTTGTTCATTTTCTCTCTCTCTCTCCCTCACTCCCTCTCAAAAGATAAATAAATAAATAAATAAATAATATTTAAAAAATAAATTAAAAAATAAATAAATAAAAATTAAAAAAAAATTTAAAGTTCCATTTCATAATTCAGGAAGGTTTAAACAGGAAGCGGTACTGCCATCAGGCAATACGAGACCTTCTGGCCGCAGCGGCTTCCAGAAAGTAAGGATATGCACCTGGAAGAAGCCAAAACACACAGGTGTAAATTGTTTCTGACATACGTGCAGACCCAGCCACACCAAGCTTCAAAAATATTTCAGCGTCAAGAGTGTCTGAGTGCAGCTGTGGGTCTTTTCCTCTCTGTTTATGGGCCATACATGGCTTAACTCATGTGAACTGGCCAATGTCAGGTGTCACGCAGCCCTGTCTGATGGAAAACACATGTCTGCAGAGGTAAGAAGGAAAACCCAGCCGCAGTCCAGCCTTGACTCAGTCACGACACAATGAAGAGGAAAAAAGGGCTGCAGACACGTCTCTCGCCCTTCTTGTGTCTCTCTCAGCTCCTGCCAACAAAGAGCCGCTTGTTTCTCTTATTTCCCAGAAACAGTATTAGCCGTCCAACAAGGTCAGCAAAAAAAAAGAAAAAAAGAAGAAAAAAAAAAAAGGCAACTTTTCACTTCAGGGTGCATTTGGTTCCAAAAATCTGTAAAGTATTAAACCAAGAAGTTGTACTATCCCAACTTCACACTGAGCCCTTTATTCCAATTCTGGGTGAGAATAACCACAAGGCAATTTCTCAGCCGGCTCATTTGATAAGGCGTAGAGCTCAGGGATATGCGCCTTTAGCTTTCCCCGGCCTCGCTGTTTCAGGCCTTAAACCCACTTCCAAGTGCCCCCCAATCTGACAGGTGGACCTTAGGTTTTCCAGATACCCCCGGTTCTTCTAGCTTTAGACTTGTAACCCAAGCTGCATTCACTTCATAGGAAACCCTAGATTTTTAGTACCAGAGGATGATTTTCCTACTTGCTCTCCCGTCTGCTCATCTCCACAGTAACGTAGGTGACAAACCAGTATGCAACTCTGCCCTCCTCGGGGTCCACAATGGAAATGCCTGGAACATTGGTTTTTATTGTTTTCCTAGCAAATCCATGACCTAAAATGTATACTGTATTGGTATTTAAAAGATTTAGACATGAGTTTTCATCATTATAATATACCCAGAACATGCTAGGTATAATATATCCAGAACAAGTTAGCATGCTGATTTTTTCCAGATCCTTCTTTTGTAAAGAAATCATATTCCTGGGCGCCTGGGTGGCTCAGTGGGTTAAAGCCTCTGCCATCGGTTCAGGTCATGATCTCAGGGTCCTGGGATCGAGGCCCACGTCGGGTGCCCTGCTCAGCGGGGAGCCTGCTTCCTCCTCTCTCCTCTCTCTCTGCCTGCCTCTCTGCCTACTTGTGATCTGATCTCTCTCTCTCTCTGTCAAATAAATAAATAAAAATTTTTTAAAAATTTAAAAAAAAGAAGAAATCATATTCCTTCCACCTAAACCAGCATCAGCATGTGCTGCTCAGATTCCATCTGATTTATGGGATATCACAAGATTGATCCAAAGCGGCATGTGACAGGAAGCACATCTATGAAGCTGGGTGAACTTAGGCAAATAATGACCTAACTCAGAAAAAGAGGAAATTGGGTGCTTCACTGTTCTGTTCCACAAAGTTATCTTTGTGTCTTTTAATTTAATACGATGGCCTGGCAATAGCAAAACCAAAACTGTTTTATTATCTTCAGACAATAGGTACACTTTTATCCTAGCAGGAAATGGAAACTCTGATTCATGCATTTATTTTCATTAGTCAGGAGAGAGTTTATTGTAGCTTTTTATTGGTTCGCTTTCCTGAATGATTTTAAAACTACTCCAGGTGCAAAGTGTGGCAACCCAAGCAAAATAACAGAAAATGAATCTACAGCTGTGTTCCACGAGAGGCGGAGAAAAAGCTGTCAGTGTGGAAGGCTCATTTTTAATCTGTTTTCTTTCTGTAATGTGCCATTTTAGTAAACATCTTTATTATTTAAAGAGCTCATACAATAGACACTCCAAGAAATGGCCAAAGAACTTGAACAATTTATGAAACAGAATAAGCAAATAGAAATCAAACCTGGAAAAATGATCAGCCTCACAAGGAATCACAGAAATGCAAATGGAAGTGAGTGCCATTTTTCAGCAATCAGATTAGCAAAGAGAATGATGTGAGGTGGGTGGGTGCTTTGTATCAGGTCAGGACTACTGGGGGAAAGAGAATTTAACCAAGGGTAGCAGGATTAAGAAATCTGGTAAAATTTTATGTTAAATTTTGGGAACATGTGTCTGTGTGCATTTTGAGGACTGTATCCCTAGATCTTCTAGGACCTTGTGACCCCCAAAAGTTAATTACCTTTCAAATAAAACAGTATCAAACAATTAGTAATGATAGTGTTCAGATGTTAGGACAATAGTTGACTTTTTCTTTCCAGCATTCTACAGTTCATTTAATTATTCACTCACCAAGTATCTGCTGAGTCCCAGCCAGGTACAAGGCACTGTTTCCAGGTGCTAGAGAGAGAGACTGATGAGCAAGATGGAAAGGTCCTGGCCCTTTGAGAGGTTATGGTCTAGTAGGGGGACAGACAATAGCCAAAATACAGTACAATTCTAGGGATAAGGCCTTTGTACAAACAAATGTGGAACTATCTCAGGCAGAGAAGTTAAGGAAGACCTGTCTGAGGAGGCAATGTGTGATATAAGAAGCCTGATAGGCTGAGGAACAGTAAATGCAAGATCCCAAGGTGGGAAGGTGGCTGACCTGTGGGTTTGGAGTATTTGTGCAAAACAGGGTGGCCCCAGGGCTAAGGAGCAGAGCAGGAGGGGCAGGCACCATGGCCCCTGGGCCTCATGGCTGTGGTGAGCACTGCAGTTGACAGAGTGATAGAAATCTCCTTTCGGCTCCCTGCTAAGACTCCTTGGGAAACACCAGAGAGTTTCATACACTTTGGTAAAGTTAAAAATTCTGAAGAAATCCAGAGATGGAGCAGCTGAGGGGGTACCCTCCTTGGGATTAGTGTCTCCGGGCTATTGCTTCAGCCCTGTGAGGTGTTCAGGGCCATGTCTGAGGAAGAAAAGAGTAAGTTCTGGAGTAGGGTAAGGGGAGCTAGAAACCAAAGCAGCTCTGCCTTTAAAAACTTCCAAGAGGAGACTCTGATCCCGAGCAAAACAAAACAAACACCTAGACCTCTAAGTTTTATTTGGGATGGTATGCCAAGGGGGTTTTGTTCTTTTTTTTTTTTAAAGGTTTTATTTATTTATTTGACACAAAGAGATCAGATCACAAGTAGGCTGAGAGGCAGGCAGAGAGAGAGAGGAGGAAGCAGGCTCCCTGCTGAGCAGACAGCCAGATGCGGGCCTCGATCCCAGGACCCTGAGATCATGACCTGAGCCGAAGGCAGAGGCTTTAACCCACTGAGCCACCCAGGCGCCCGGGGGTTTTGTTCTTAAAAGCAAATATAAATAAAACACACACAACAACAAATAAAGCTACAACTCTGGATTTCCCAAAATCTCTCCTGAATCCAAGTGGGTTTGTGGTGTACCCTTGTTTTGGTCTTCAGATATTCCTGGTTGTCTGAGATCATGCCATGACCCAGAGTGTAGAGAGATTATAGGAAAACCCTCTACAACTCCTGGTGTTTACTGTTGTGAGATTTTTTGAGGACTGTCACCTAGAGCACAGTGTCTAGATCGTTAATGGGGAACTGAAGGGAGCACTCCCTGTTTGGCATCTATATATGGAAAAACTACGTTTCCCCTCAACACCAGGTGAACCTTGACCTCATAAACACTTTGACTCCCATAACTGAACATGTCTTGCTCTTTGCAAGAGCCCCCAGATCTCAAAGCCAAATGTGCACGTACCTCTAGCAACCACACAGGGCCTGTAGTATACATTCTTCTCCCTGGCTTTACCAGTTTCTCAGCCCCGGTCTCCCTTTACCACAACTTAACTCGATTATTGATATCCAACCTTTTGAATGATGTGCTTTGTAAGAGGCAAGAATAGGGAATAAATGAATGCAAGCATCACTGTCTCATTTAAAACTACATCTCTGGGGGGTGACTGGGTGGCTCAGTTGGTTAAGTGGCTGCCTTCAGCTCAGGTCATGATCCCAGGGTTCTGGGATTGAGACCTACATCCCTGTTTAGCAGGGAGCCTGCTTTTCCCTCTGCTTGTGGTCTCTCTCTCTGTGTCAAATAAATAAAAATCTTTAAAAAAGAAACTGTATCTCTGTGTATCGAGGTTTACAGACTATTACTGGTTAATTAAATAATGTTCTGTGAAGCTTAACTGAGCATGCTGGCAATGACATTTGCTCACCATCTCAAGGAGAAGGGCTTACTTGACCTAAGGCCACACCTTACAGAGACCTGGTGGATCAAAAAAAGGTCTCAGGATATTGCACGGACTTTGTGGAACACACTCAGCAGAGAAGCCAGCTAACCTAAGCAAACGTTGCTCTCCCCTCATTTTCCACAGATACTACCTTAACCAAGGGATCAAAGCCAACATCACCCATACTGGAACAAAGTGACTTCATGTGCCTTCCTGCCAAAAATGTATAACCTAAATCTAAACCATGAGGAAACACCAGACAAATCCAAATTAAAAAATGATCTACAAAATCACTGGCCAATACCCTTCAAAGATGTCATGATCCAAAAACACAAGGGCCCAGGAATCATTCCAGGTAAAAAGAGATTAAATAAACAGGACAACAAAATTCAGTGCATGGTCCTTGATAGATCCAGGACCAAAAACCCAAACAACCAGAAGGGATACTATTGTGGCAAATGAAGAAACTTTCAAACATGGATGTGGATTAGACAATAATATTGTCCCAATGTTAAATTTCCTGATTTGGATACCTTATGTAAGAACATGTCCTTTTAGAAAATACAATCTGAAGTATTTTGGGGTAAAAGAGCATGCATGATGTCTCCAACTTAATCTCAAAAGGTTCAGGGGGGAAAAAAAAGGGAAAAGATATATATATACATACAGAGAAAGTGAGATAAGCAAACGTGGCAAATCATAAACAATTAACAAAGGCAAATCTGAACAAAGGGTATATGGGAGTTCCTTGTACTAGAAACTCTTCTGTAAGTTTAAGATTAATTGAAAATAAAAAGTGAGGTATTAAAAAAAGAAAACAAAACAAAAAAAAAACAAGAAAGAAAATTTCCCTATACACACCCTAAACTCCCCGGAGACTGAAAGTTCTCAGTCTGGCAGGGTCAGGAGAAACTGCGTCACATATGAGCCATTGTACTGTAACATTTTTATCGTTGAGGAAACCCCCACTAAACAAAGGTTTTGAGAACTGACCAGAGTTTAAAGGGGAGAGAACCCCAGTTGTGATATGTGCTAAGGATTCCAATACCTCACGCTCACTGTTCCTCTCAGCCTCCCCACCTCCAGCCCAGACCCCACCTGTTATTTAGAAATCATTCTGGGTGAAGTTTGTCAGGAGGTACCAACTTCCAGTTATAAATTAGTCATGGGGATGTACATTACATCACAGCACAGTGTACAGCACCGTGTGCACAGCACAGTGACTAGAGTCATCAATATTGTAATGTATATTTGAACATTGCTAAGAGAGTCGATCTTGAATGTCCTCATCACAAGAAAAAGAATTTTGTAACTATGTGTGGTGGTGGATGTTAACTAGATTTATTGTGGTGAGCATTGCGCAGTATGTGCATATATCAAATCATGATGTTGTACAACTGAAACTAATGTTAATTTTATATATATATATATATATATATATATATATATATATATATATCCCAAATTCTGAAAAAAGGAGAAAATTTCATACTCAAAGAAACAGACAGCAGGGAAGACAGGATAAGGAACTGCCCTACAGGACGGGTCGGAACAGTCTTCCAGAAGAAACAGTTCTGGACAACATGCCTGACAACAAAACACTGGACTGGAGAATTACAAGTTTTCTTAGCGGGAGTCTGAGCTCCAAGAGTTAAATGACTGTAAAGCTTGAGGCCCTTCATCGACAGGCCCTCATTTCCCAGAGTTGGAGCTGAAGAAACACCGCTCCACGCTGACCTTCTTGACAGAAGGAAAAATGGAATATTGCGAAGGGCAAAGCTGAGTCTGGAGAAGGTGCTAGCGAATGCAAACACATGGAAGTACATTTCAGGAAGAAATGAGTGAGGCCAAAGGCATCTATTTTAATATGGTTTGGGCCCTGGGATTCCCTCAAATTGCAGGCGAAAAAGTTTTGTATTTAAGACTAGGGCAGGGACGCCTGTGTGGCTCAGTTGGTTAAGTGGCTGCCTTTGGGTCAGGTCCCAGAGACCTGGGATTGAGGCTCGCATCAGGCTCCTTGCTCAGCAGGGAGCCTGCTTCTCTCTCTGCCTCTGCCTGCCACTCTGCCAGCTTGTGTTCTCTCCCTCTCTCTCTGACAAATGAATAAATAAAAAAAAAAAAAAAAAAAACTAGGGCAGGAGCACCTGGGTGACTCAGTCGGTTAAGCGGCTGCCTTCGGCTCAGGTCATGATCTCAGCATCCTGGGAAGGAGCCTGCTTCTTCTTCTCCCTCTGCTGCTCCCCCTGCTTGTGCTCTCTCTCTGTCTCTAATAAATAAAATCTTTAAAAAAATAAAATAAATTAAAACTAGGGGGCAGAGACAGAGGAGAAGACAATACACAAATGACTGAGCCATGTTGCAGATTAGAGAAGTGGCATCTCCAGAGGAGTAACTGTCAACTGCACGGTCTCAGACAGCAGCAAAAGAAAAAACTACACAAGCGGTGGAGGCGAAGAGTTCAGAAGCCTTCCTATTTGCGGCTGCCCTGAGCATTCATTTTATTAGGCTGGGATGATCCAGTTCCATTTGGGGAGAGATTAGAGTTCCATTCTAATTAATTCAGGCATTATGGCAGCTGACAGCGGTAGAAATGGAATATTTTCCTTGATATTTAAAGTGTGAGCTTTGAAGCAGCTAAATGAAAGTCTTGTGAGCCAGGACTAAGTCACCCACATTAAAAAATATTTTTTACTTTCTTTTCTTCCAACTCTGCAAATACGTGACTCTTGGCAAAACTGAAAACTCACAACTCACTCTTCACTGGTCTGAGAAATAGCACACTAGAAAGGAAAAGGACTAAAATAATATGGAATGAAATGCATGACATGTACTGGGAAGAAAAATAACTTCAAATGAAACTTCCATTTATGGCTTAGTCAAAAACATATGGATAGGGCGCCTGGGTGGCTCAGCGGTTTAAAGCCTCTGCCTTCGGCTCAGGTCATGATCTCAGGGTCCTGGGATCGAGGCCCACATCGGGCTCTCTGCTCGGCGGGGAGCCTGCTTCCTCCTCTCTCTCTGCCTGCCTCTCTGCCTACTTGTGATCTCTCTCTCTCTCTGTCAAATAAATAAATAAAATCTTAAAAAAAAAAAAATATGGTGCCTGGTGAAAAATACACTTTTTTATGACAACCTTAAATCATTTATTGCACACAGAAGTTGAACCCCAAACAACCCCCCAGCAACACACCCAGTGAATCTGCAGATAATTACCTATTCAGCTCGATAAAGCAAACCATGTCAAAATTGTAGTTTTTAAGGAATTCCTATACTTTACTAACAAATATTCCAAAGAAACTGGAAAAAAATGAGGAAGCTGAAGGAAGGCACAAAAATTTATGTGCAAGAGTACTGACTGCAACATCACTTATAATGGTAGAAAAACGGCCTCAACCTGTAGGTCTCTGAGTAGAAGAATTGGTTACATAAATTATAGCACAGTCACCCTATAGAATATTGTGTAGCCATTAACATGATGTAATGGTTTATAAACAGAAATATGCCCAAGTCCATTCATAAGCAATGAGAATCTAGGCTATACCAATCAGAATTATAAAGACTAAAAGCCTGATAATGGACATCATTGGTCAGAGTAGATGGAAAAGAGCATTTTGATACACTGTTGGTCAGGGTGTAAAACGCTGTAATCTTTTTGAAGGGAAAAAGAATGGCTACTAAAACTTTAAATAGGGCGCCTGGGTGGCTCAGTGGGTTAAAGCCTCTACCTTCGGCTCAGGTCATGATCCCAGGGTCCTGGGATAGAGGCCCACATCGGGCTCTCTGCTCAGCAGGGAGCCTGCTTCCTCCTCTCTCCTCTCTCTCTGCCTGCCTCTCTGCCTACTTGTTGTAATCTCTCTCTCTGTGTCAAATAAATAAATAAACTCTTTAAAAAAAAACAAAACTTTAAATACACTTAATTTTTAGGTTGAGGAAGTCCACCTCTGCAAAATTATCTTATACATCAGCAGCACAAGGCACAAGGATTTACGTACAGGGATGCACACTATAGCATTGCTTAGTAACAGCAAACAATCAGAAAATAATCTAAAGATCCAGGATAAGGGACTGTTTAAATAAATCTGGTACATCAAAGGAGTGGAATATTACATAATCCTGGCAAAGAATGAATACATCTATAAGTACAAATTTAGAAAGCTCTCTAGGAGATGTTAAGTTTAAAAAAAGGCATATACACCCAAGCTTACATATGTATGTAGAGTATTTCTAGAATACTCAGGAAGCTGGTAGCAGTGTTTTCGAGGAAGAGGAGAGAAGGGTTGGGGGTCCTGGTGTGAAAGAGACTAACTTCTCATGAATATTCTTTGGAACTGTTTGAATTTCTTGCCATGTATGTGTTAGTATTCCAATAAAAACAGCTAATCTTTTATGATTAATTGAAATGGAAAGATGCTCATATGTTAAATGGAAAAACAGGCTACAAAAAAATAATACAGAAGGTTTTCTAGCTTTTTTTGTTCACTTATATTGAAAAAAGACAAATAAATGAGAAAAAGTTACTGTGATCCTGAATGATCTGATTACAGTGTTTTTCAGCTCTTCTACAATGACCAAATAGTAATTATATAATATGGGGGGGAAAGAACATTCTTGAATCTTGTTGCCTCAAATATGTTTAGAATCTTATCTTTTCTTGCCTTTTTTTTTTTTTTTAAAACCAAGCAGAGGGGGTGGTCTTCCTCTCTTCAGCACTTAATGAGAAAAGACCATGAAGGCTTTTGTTTTCTTGGCTCCTCTTACAGTATTATTTTGCTGACTTCATCACGGAGAATTATCCAGAGTCAAGCATGGTGGAGCAGCTGTCCCTGACCACCAGCAACTGCAGAACACCCAGGGAATAAATTTAGACTTCCAGAAAGGAAGAAGAAATCAATCTTCCAGTTGATATGGGGTGGGGGAGGTGATGATCACACACAGGCAGGGACATCACCAGGCGCCCCAAAGAGGAGATCAAAGGAGAGTGTCCAAATGTCACTCAGCGCTTATTAATTTGGAACAAGTGGCCAAAGGACGAACCATCCCAGAATCCCTTCACCTCAAACTAACTGGGCGAAATTCCCTACAACAAGGAAGTTCCTGAGGGCAAACTACTGGAAGTCAGCCAGCAGATACTACTAAAACTGTCAAAATTATTTTTAAAACTCAACAAAGGCCCACAGCTTGGTGAAGAAATTAGAATCCATTAAAACTAAGTAAATAAGGGAGATAGTACCCACAAAGAAGAGACTTAAAGAAAGCTTGACCTGGCCTTTACCCCCTTCCTAAGAGGCTGTGCTCTTCTTCGGGGCATGGGGTGCCTCTCTGGAATTTTTCAGAGGCCTTATTCTCCTCAACTCTCAGCAAGCAAAGTTCACTTTGCTTACACACTTACCGTGTGAATGTAGACAATACAGTTCAATAACCTGGATTCCCAACGGTAATGTTTTCCCTTGTTTTTGAAGTTTACATGGTACGATCGGGGTCAAAACTCTCCAGAAAGTGGCTTCACATACCCAATGCTCACGTGTGCACTAACACCAGCAAGTGCCAGAATGACAGAGGTCAACGCCAGAATAAATGTCTACTTTGGACAAAGAACCCAGTCGAAAAGCTGGTGAGCAAAATTCAGACTTCTTTTCAGATAGCTCCAGTTAAAGAATGGATAACCCGAGCGGGTTTTTGCCATTAATTATGATGGCATTCTCCAATCACGATGCTGAAACACACAATTCTGTTGCAGCTCCTATACCTGGCTGCTGACCAGAGTCGTCTGGGCACTTGAAAACAGCACTCCTTCCAAGACCCCAACCTACCTCGTCTGAAATAGAACTTCCCAGAGGTGGGGGCCCAAGCACTACTCCAGCAGCAACCCAAGACTTCTTCAAGGGGCAGATGACTGGATCCTGAAGATGCACGTTTAACAAATGCTCCAAAGGATCTTACCAGTGCTAAACATGGATCCCACTGAAGAAACACTGATCTTAGAGACCAGGGAATAACCTGCTTGCACTGGCAGACTCAGTCAACTGCAGAAGCTTGAGGTTTCATGGTTTTGTCGGGACTGCAAATGGCACCTGGAGCTTTCTTCCCAACACCCCATCCTCCTCCTCACCCTCTATAAAAACTCAAGACATCAAATGGTTCTCCTTTTTTCCCCTTTAGGCTACTGTAAAAGTAATATAACCACATTACAGAGAAAATAAAGGGAATCACCCCCAATCAAGAAAGCTTACTATAACCACTAGTAACACTCAAAAATACATAACTGACTTACCAATACATTAACTCTACCAAGTGGTGCACCTGTGATGTACAATGCACTTAGCTAGAGGTTAGAAATATGCAGATGGAGAGCAAAGTCTATGGGAAAGGAGAGTCTACACTTTTTTTTTTTTTAAGATTTTATTTATTTATTTGACACACAGAGAGAGAGATCACAAGTAGGCAGAGAGGCAGGCAGAGAGAGAGGAGGAAGCAGGCTCCCCGTTGAGCAGAGAGCCCGACACAGGGCTCGATCCCAGGACCCTGAGATCATGACCTGAGCCGAAGGCAGAGGCCTCAACCCACTGAGCCACCCAGGCACCCAACACAGTCTTTTCTAAATAACAAAATTATAGTCATAGCATAAACAATTTTTTTCTGCTTTATAAAATTAGACTGAAATAATAAAATTTTCCATGTACCACACAGTCCTTATAACTATTATTTTAATGGCTCCAAATATATTTTTGTTGTATCCCAGGCATTTACTTGTGGGGGGGGGGAGCTATATTATAAATAACCCATCTTTGCGTACACAATTTTCCAAAGTGTTCATCTAGCACGTGATATCTAGAATTTTATCTTGGAGAATATTTTCTTAGGAAAATTGTGGCATCAAACTTTTTTTTAGGGCTCGAGGCTTCCTATCAAAAAGGAGGTTTTCCACCTCAATTTCTAAATTTCACATAATAAAATCAACTATTTCCCACCTAATCTTATTTCACCCAGAGAAATGAATACAGCTGACCATTGAACAACTTGGGTTTGAAGTGCATGGTTTCACCTACATGCTGATTTACAGTATAGAGTACTGTAAAAGTATTTTCTCTTGTGATTTTCTTGTGATTTCTCTTGTGATTTTTTCTTCTCTAGCTTACTTTATTGTAAGAATACAGTTTATAATACACATACAAGAATATGCATGAGTTGACTGTTCTGTGTTAATGGTAAGGCTCCCAGTTAATAGTAGGCTATTAGTAGTTAAGTTTTGGGGGAATCCAAGTTATACACAGATTTTTGACAATGCAGGGGGTCTGCTCTCCAATCCCACCCCCCACGTTGTTCAAGTTCAGGGTCAACTGAACTGATCTAGGTAAGAGATCCATACACATTAAGATAAATGGAATATACACATGGAAACCTAAAGTACGTTTCTTTATATACTATTACATCTCACTTTATTGCACTAAAGGAATTGAATCAGTTGATTTAATAATGTTTTTAGCCCCCATTTCATATTATCTTTATTTTTTTTAAAGATTTTATTTATTTATTTGACACAGAGAGAGAGATCACAAGTAGGCAGAGAGGCAGGCAGAGGGAGAGGGGGAAGCAGGCTTTCCGCTGAGCAGAGAGCCCAATGTGGGGCTCGTTCCCAGGACCCTGAGATCATGACCTGAGCCGAAGGCAGAGGCTTAACCCACTGAGCCACCCAGGAGCCCCCATATTATCTTTAAAAGCTTTAAAAGAAGAAAAAAAAACTGTAATGGATCTCTTTTTGGAAACTCCAAAGAAGAACAGTTTTCAACAACTGACAACTGATGGCTTCTTGCAAATCTAAGACGAAAATGATTTCTACAGTATTTAGAAAACTGTTTCTTCTTTTTCTAATCCGGGGGGGGGGAGCCTTTTTAACCAGAACCGCTTCCTTTTTCCCCAAGCCCACCAGTCTTCCTTCCTGCCATACACACCCACATTCTACCACCCCATTCCTACCAACACCCTATCACTCTACCCCCTCCTGTAAAGTATGAAGCTTTTTCAGTTTGTCTTTGGGTTTGTGTGTGTACTTATACCTGTCAGGCTAATTAATGCTGCAGAACCACCAAGTTCAAAAAGTAGAGGGAGTATCAGAGCTGGAAAAGTTACAGTAGCCAGACGTACCACATAAATTTGATACACTGGAAAAAGAAAAAAAAGGTAGCCCACATATAAATCTGACTTTCAGCAAACCTTAGGATACCTTTCTATATGCTTTAAGCAACACTAGGCTGCAGTGTCCCTTAGCTATTTTATTTGCTTTTGATAAAATGTTTTTAAGTGCCTTTGTGCACTTCCTAGAGGGAAGAATAAGCCAATTTACCAAATGGAGCCCAGACAAGATTTTCCATCTTGTGAAAAGTATGCCCTGCAAAAAAGAAAAAAACACACACGTGTTTATAATTTGAAGAACAGATCAAGGTAGACCTGGAGGACTTAGACTCTGGCCTGGTGGACGGCACATCTTCAAAGGAGAAGCGTGTGTGCGTCCGCGTGTGTGTGTGTGTGTGTGTGTGTGTGTGTGAGAGAGAGAGAGAGAGAGAGAGAGAGAGAGAGAGAGAGAGAGAGAGAGGGAGAGAGAGATTTTAAAAATTCCTATAGCTTTAAAAATACTCCCTGGCTGCACTTTACCAGAAGTTTCTGAACCCGCTCGGGCTGGCAGTCTGGTGAAGTTGTTATACGGTCTTTATTTTTCCTGTTCTGTCTGGGACGATACTGGCACCCCAGGTCGGGGCCTCATTCCAACAAAGAGGTCTGTTAATGTGTGACAGGAGCCCAGCACACCACAGTTTCTGATCATGAGGATTATCGCCAAAAGGACAAAACTGCATGTCACTTTCTCTGGGCAATAACATTTTCAAATGTGGGGGATATTTTAAGTTGCTGCATGATTTCAGTATGCGTGTGCTGAGAAACAGGAAAACCTTGCCCCTGTCACACTTGTACAGACGGAAATGTCCTTCACGTGCAACTTGAATGTGCCTGCTCGTCACAAACTCCTTGCTAATGATCCGACGGAGAAAGTGCCAGGTCACAGGAACGTCCCTCTTCGTCTTCTCATGATTGCTGTCGGGGGTCCACCACCTTATTTTTGCAATGTGTAAACAAAAATGCCCAAACGATACAGGCTATGGGCACCGCAGCGGGGTTTTCCTGAGGGAGAAGCAGGCCAGCTTTCTAAGAGTGTACATCCCAAGCTCTTCCTCCCGAGTACACAGGGGCCAGAACAGCGAGGAAAAATGAGGCTACCAGCTAACAAAAACAGTTACAACAACATACTTCTTGGGGGGCTTTCTACATGCCAAGCACCCAAGTATTCAAGACAACGTTTGGGAGATCTGCACCACGGCGGCCACGGATGTTCGCGGGCATCATCACCACTTTACCGAGAAGGAAAACAACACTCAGAGAGGTGGATCACAAACAAAACTAGTAAATGTCTAGCCCAAGAGAAACTCAGCTCTGACTCCAAGTTCTTCCCATGAACCACCACACAGAAAGGTTCACTGCCTCCACCCTACCCCTCTCCCACCCTAACACCCTAAAAGCCTAACTGATTTCCTTAGCAGGCTCCCCTTTCTCCCAAGCCCACCATCCTATATATTAGAATAGGGCCCGTGTAGAGTTTTTTTCCCCCTCTGTTTCATTTTCTCCCCCCTTCAAAAAAATCCAGTGGGTATTAATAGTGATGAATGTGACCAACAACCCACTTAAAAGGTACAAGGTCCTACCTGGTTTGTGTTATGAAAAAAAATCAACTTTCACATGTACAGACATTTTCCCCCTTCACCGTTACATAAGAGCAAGGATTCTAAGCAAGTTGTCAGCCCCAAGCAATATGGCTTCCACCATGGGGCGCCTGTGTGGCTAATCAGCTGGGTGTCTACCTTGGGATCAGATCATGATCTTAGGGCCCTGGGATCGAGTCCCACACCAGGCTCCCTGCTCCATGGGAAGTCTGCTTCTCCCTCTCCCCCCTGCTTGTGCTGTCTCTCCCTCCCTTTCTCTAATAAAAACTTTATTTAAAAAAAAATGGCTTCCACCTAGTGATCATCTCTCCCCCAACTCTCTGAAGTTCTCCAAGATCTTCCTTTCTTCTTCCATTCACCAGGTGTCTCTGTGGACTGAGACACAAAAGTCACCAGAATCAAGTAGGATAAAACCTGACAGAAAACCTCATTTGGCAAATACAAAAACAAAAATTTCATAGACCAAGCCAGAGATGGTTATTTGAAATAAAACTTTTTTAAAAAATTCTTTTTTGTATTTTTCCCCTACAGAGACTATTTCACTTCACTTAGGCATTTGAAAAATTACTGAGTTTAGATATACAATAAATCTGCCATCCTAAATAGATGGCTTTTCACTGGATACTGATGCAGCCTGACAAAAGTTTACTCCATTTTTACAAGTCACTCACGTCAGAACACCTTTAAGTGATAGGTCTATTCTCTGCCAATTAAAATATGATTTGACTTGCCAGCTACATTTCAGGAATACATGCACTGAAAAAATAAGGTATTCCCTGATAAGCGTCCTGCGGGGAGCAGGGGGACACGCTGAAATATTTCCACCAGAGGGCGCTACACTCACTGAAAGTAATAAACAGTGTTCCTAATTTAAAGAAAGCACTTTTCGCTCTAACCCAACCAAAATAAATCTTTTCTTTCTTGAGAGCTTTTATGATGAACAATGACATTATCTTCAAATCTAGGACTAAATAAAATATAAAATAAAAATTTTTCTTTCCACAAAGAATAATGTTAATAACAAGAATAAAACAATTATAGCTTGTTATGTGCCAGGTTCCAGAACCATGCACTTTACATATATAAACTCATAATAATCTCTTCATACTATAAGAATAATCTTCATTTCATATATAGGGAAACTAAGGCAAAATTAAGTAACAAGAGGGTTATCAAGCTAGTAATGGGCAAAGCCAGGTTTCAAATTTTGAGTCTAATTCCCAAATCCGCGAACCTAACCTACAGTAATAAACAGAATCCAAAAAAGGGAGATTTCTTTTTTTTTTATTTTTTTTTTATTTGACACAGAGAGAGAGATCACAAGTAGGCAGAGAGGCAGGCAGAGAGAGAGGGGGAAGCAGGCTCCCTGCCGAGGAGGGAGCCCAATGCGGGGGCTCGATCCCAGAACCCTGAGATCATGACCTGAGCTGAAGGTAGAGCCTTTAACCCACTGAGCCACCCAGGTACCCCAGGAGATTTATTTCTGAATGTACTTAGCAACATCATAGATTATATCAGAGCTCTGTAAATATATACAATTAGCCTATTAAAGGTACTAATTTCATCAACTTTATAATATTATAATAATATTACATATATATTATAATATTATTAACTGTATTTTGACATTTTCACCTGATACATAAATACCTCCCTGTGAAGGAGACATACCACTTTGTTCACTTAGTGGTTAGCTACCTTCTATTGAAAAGACCAAAATTCAGATTTAAGAAGTAGAAGGACCTGGGCACCTGTGTGGCTCTGTGGGTTAAAGCCTCTGCCTTCGGCTCAGGTCATCATCTCAGGGTCCTAGGATCAAGCCCCAAATCGGGCTCCCTGCTCGGCAGGGAGCCTGCTTCCTCCTCTCTCTCTGCCTGACTCTCAGCCTACTTGTGATTTCTCTCTCTCTCTCTGTGTCAAATAAATAAATAAAATCTTTAAAAAAAAAAAAAAGTAGAAGGCCCTGCTCTTTATAGTTCTAAAAATTGATAATAAAAGAGTATAAAATATGGGTAAAGCTACAGCCTGAAATAACATATTCTGAATAAATCACTTATTATTAGGAACACATTGTGACTCTCTAAATTATCCCCAGTCTTTGGCACTTACTTGGCATTCCGTTCGGAGTCTATCCTTGGGAGACATCTGTGATTCCCTATAGGCTAGCAACACTCTTTGTAATGCACAAATATTCAAACAGTGTTAGGAAAAAACCCAGAATGCGTTCTTGAGAAATTGACTGCTTCGATTTATCAGAAAGCTGGAAAGTAAGGTATTATAACTCAGCAAGAGATAAACACGGTTCAGTCCTTCAGATTCCACTTTCTTTAGATATACTTTACCAACAATTGTGCTTTTGCCTCCCCGGGGGGCAGAGGTTGGGGTTGTTGGCATGCAAGCACAAGCCAACTCATGTGTGCCTTCAGTGTTAAGTTTCAAGCATTCAAGTTCCTTCTAATTTAATTAATCCACTTTGTACTGTTGCACACCTTTTCAAAATGAAGGCAAATACATGAACAGCATAAACAAGGATATTCATTCCAGTATTGTGTATACTAACACTAGTAACACTAGTAACAAGCTCAATGCCCATCAGATGGGGGCTTCCAGTTAAATACACTCACCATGGCATAGCACTATATTGAGACGAATAGGAAATCTTTTACAAGAATGAGGCAGCTCTGTGTGCACAGATACCAAAGCAGAAGGGGCAAGACGCAGAACAGTAGGTCGAGGATGCTAGAAGTCATGTGAAGTAACACATGCCCCTGACCAGAAGCACTAGAGGACTCCAGGAATGGGGATCTGAGAAAAGCTTACTTTTTGAACAATGCTTCGAAAAAGTGTTTGCATTTTTTTAACCGAGTCCATGGAAGACTTTTTTCCCAATTATAATGGATTATAAAATGAAAGTTAATACTTTAATAATCAGTCTTTAGAATTTTTAATGAAAATTAAATGGCTAAAAGAAACCTTGAAACCCGTCTAATGCAACCTAATTTGTGGATTCTTTACTACGCCTGCAACTGCTTTCTATTTGAGCTCTTATATATTTGGGACAAATGAGTCATGGGAAGTTTCGGTTTACCACTGCTGGTAGAAGCATTGGTACCATTTTCCTTGATCTGCCTGATAGATATGGGACACAACAGAAGTTATTCCAAGTCGTTTGCTTCTGGATATATTTTACATCTGCAAGCTTTAAAATGGTAAATCCAGACTTCCTGGAATAACAGATAATATATTTACTTGAAGCTGACTCGGGTTTACTTGAGTTCATACTCACTTTGGCTAAGTCACAGAGTGAGGGAAGGTGTCTGGGAATAATGCTTCCATTTTTATCCTGTTCATTCCCGAAAAATCCAACAGGAGATTCTTTTCACTCTAAAATTAACTATTCTGTGTATAAAGCAGTATCTGGATATCTGATCTTAAATAGAAATGTTGTCTGAAAATGGCACCGCCTTTTATACAACTTTAAAAGTACCCTTTATTCTTAGCCTTTGGGGGGGTGGGGGGAGTGACTACAACAGAAGCTGATTGGTTATGTTCCTGCAGTGTATTAATTCACATCAGACCATCTCTAGTAGGCAGAATTTTAGTTCTTTTTTAGTAAAGGCAATTAGCAGAAAATAATCTTTTCTCAATTCTAAAATCACACTCAAACATTTTAAATGAGGTGAAGAGTAAGCTGCACTGTCCTGGGGCAGGTATCTCAAGAAGCCCCCTGAAGATTAGGTAAAGGCTGAAAAACCACAGGAGCCTCCGTTCAAACTACAAACTCTGCTATCCACAAGCTGTATGACCTTGGGAAAGCCTCCTCATTCATAAAATGGGAATGCCATCACTTCTTGTCAGGTTGTTGTGAGCTGAATGAGATGAGGCATGAAAGCACCTGAGTCTGGTGTCAATCACACATTATGCAAAATAATAATAATAAAAGAAGGAAAGAAAGGGATCTGAGATCAGAACTGCACCTTTGGTAGAGTTCAGGAACCAAATTCACAGAATGGGGGTGTGTACTTGCCTTAGCCTGGATGAAGAGAGGAGGCCTAGGCGATTTTTCAGAACACTCCAACTGAGGCAACTGAAGGAGATTCAGGAACTACAGTGTGAACCTAGGCAGCAATATTGTGAGCTGGTGGCAAAGACACCAAGAAAAAAGGCAAAGGTGGCAGGCAGAAGGGTGAGGCACCCACAAACTATCTGGGTGCACAAGTCGACACCGAGGCAGTCGGAGCTGCTTCTGAGCTCCAGAGCCTCTGGGTTCAACACTTGTTCATTCAGCTCCAAGCGGACACTGTGGGCTTACCGAGATTCGGCTGAGACACGGCCATGGACCTCTGGGGTGCTGGGGTGGACGTGGCCGCTGGGTGGAGGTTCATGGGATTCAGGGGCTGATTCATCGCCTTCCTAGGGTCTTGCCATGTGGTGATTTTTTCTATGTGACTAAAAGAAGGAAAACAATTATCTTTTTAATTGTCAGTATGATTATCATTATCAACATCACCAATAACAGCACAAGAGTTAAATGACACTGGCTCTTCTTCCCTTAGGATCTGCTTACGAATGGCTGACACACGGTGTTTTCATCCAAGGTCACACTTGCCCACATCCTCTCCCTCCAAGGGCTCCAGCAGGGACTCTGAACATAAGCCCATGACTTGATGGTCAAAGCCGCCCCTAGATGCGGAATCCCTCTTAAAGATTTTCTGCCTCACCAGTGTTATCTCCTCTCAGCCAAGGACCCTTCATTCCCCAGCACCTCAGATGCTTCCCCGCCATTCAGTCACTGGAATGCCATGGTGGGAACTCCTCTCCCAAAGCAGGACCATGCCCCTGTCCCGCCAACCCTCCCACGCTCCCCAGATCACATTAATTGACATAACAAGGACATCTCTGCAGGTCTCAGCCAAAGACTTGAAACCAACCTCGTGAACATGACATGACTGAGCTCTTACTAAGAGCAAGGAAGGCACTGTGAGGTCCACACAGTTACATACATAAAACCCTCAAAAAGCTTACGTTCGACTCAGCAAGGTAACAACTGTGTAGCTGGAGTACAGAGTAGCAGGAATTAAGTGTAGGAAGATAGGAAGATAGATTATGGAGAAACCCAAACATCAAGGCATGAAGACTTCTGAGGGCAAAGACATGATTAGACTTTCAGTCATCCACACCTTCCAGTATTTGTTATTGTGACTTAATCTCAGAGAAACTGGCCCAACATAAGCTTCTGCCCAGAGTTTCCATATGTCCTTAGAAAGAAGGGGAGCACCTGGGTGGCTCAGTGGGTTAAAGCCTCTGCCTTCAGCTCAGGTCATGATCTCAGGGTCCTGGGATCGAGCCCCGCATCAGGCTCTCCGCTCAGCGGGGAGCCTGCTTCCTCCCCTCTCTCTGCCTGCCTCTCTGCCTACTTGTGACCTCTCTCTCTGTCAAAGAAATAAATAAAATCTAGAAGGAAGGAAGGAAGGAAGGAAGGAAGGAAGGAAAGAAAGAAAGAAAGAAAGAAAGAAAGAAAGAAAGAAAGAAAGAAAGAAAGAAGGGCAGGACCTCCAGCTTTGTCGGCCTCCTCCCAAACCACATTGTAAGTCATTCCTGGTGCTTCATGGAACCCATGTCATAATCTCTTTTCTGAGATTTTATTATATTTTTCTTTTAAAGATGAACATATTCACCTGGTGCCATAACTTTGTTTTACGAACTGTATCTCAGTTCTTTCTACAGTTATCAAAGACAACAAACTCTGATAGCAGAAACCGAATGTTGTTAGCCTTTTGTTCTAAGCCTGGCAACTCGGTTTGCCTCTCCCCAAGTAATTGTCGCTGTCAAACCCCCACCACCCCCACACACTCCAGACCCTTCCAGATCTATATGAAAAGGGGATTGATTGTCCTTTCAGTTAAACACACCTTAATTTTGAATAACAATGGCTCCCTTTGAATCTTTGGTTTAACAAACCACTATTACTATCATTAAATTTAATCCTAAATCAGTGCTAGCCACCCCCCCACCCCCTCGCGCTGGAGTTGTATTTGTCTTTTCTTTTGCATCTGTTTCCTCACATTTGAATGCTGCCTCTGCTAAACTTCCTCAGATTTCTTTATCCTGGACAGCAAGTTATTGCTACAGGGAACTCATCCACTGCCTTGAGTGAAAACTTGGATGTTTTCCCAAGAAGGCCTTTAAAGGAGTGTGATTAACGGTAGGGGAAATGTAATTAAGTTTAACTGTAGAGTTTCTATACGGTTGGAGCCCTCAGCAGTCTTCAAAACATAATCCAAAATGAGCAGGGTGGAATAAAAGTGTTAAAACCAAGACTATCCTGTTCAGAAAGACACAAACAGAGGGGGAAAGACCGAAGTGAAGAGGACAGTCACAAGCACAAAAAGATGAAAAAGAAACAAACAATAGTCTTAGTTACACCTTCAGCTTAACGATTATAATTCTGCTGAAAGCTTTCGTAAAATCCTTTTGTCAACTTCTGGTCAAGTGGAAACTCATCACCAGCCTCTGGGGATTTGTCATCAGAGTCAGGAACCAATGGACGAGGATGTCAGAGTTAAGTAAACTCCCTTTAGCAAAGTAATCAGAGCTAAGAAACCCTTTGACTAACCATTCCTTCAGGACCCACGCTATTAAAACATGTTTTTCTGAGATAGGTCTGTTCTACATACTTTCCACAATAGTACCGGAAGGAAAGGAGTCCTCTCCTCTTTCACGAGCCTTTCTTAGACCCTCTGACCTCTGATACCATCCACGGATCTCAGATCCCAATGCTTCGCTAGAAGCACCAAGAGCGCGCGGGGGGGTCAGGGGTGGGGGGTGCCTGACACAGGTCTGCTGGGGTCCTAAGTGTGGCTACCGGGTCAGTGGTACGAATGACACAGGAGTCGGGACAATGACTCTCCTCTCCCATTCCGAACCAGTGGCCTGAGGCCCCCAAATCTGGGGAGAGTGGGAAGGCCTGCACCCCCAGTGGTAAACGAGCCCAGCTTGCCTAAGGACGTCACCGCAGCTGGCCAGCTTCCATCCCCCGGAACAGAGCCCTGAGGCATTCTGGGAGGACCCTCTGGCCCCATCCCAGAGAGATCTGACCATAAAGAGGTACAACTCGGTGGTGGCTTCCAAGGCCTAGGACTCCCCCAGGGCCGTGGGAGCCTCCCCGGCCCACCCTTCAAACACCACACCCAGCCAACGCGTTGAAAGGAGTTTTGTTCCCAGCAGATTTGTTAATTAAAAGTGTCACTCAAGGTATCGCCCAAAGACTGCAGTACAAGAGGGAGTCTTAAGGGAGTCTTAAGTGAGCAGTTCTCATCGCTCAGAAACAACTCTAAGAAAGCCACTGGAATTGCCAGCCTCTGCACACCCACACCCGACCCCACACTGGCTTTGCTCTAAACACTCGGCTCCTAGGACGTCCAGGGTGGCTCCCAGTCTGAATGCCAAAAGCAAGGGCATCGCTCACAAGAACTTGATACATCACTGATTTGATCTGAAAGCTACATTCTGCTATTGTTCGAATCACTTCGCTCCCGTCGCCCCGTACCCGAAGGCAGGCTAAGCCACTGGCTCTGTCGGTCACACTGCTGTCTCATCTCCGCTCCCTCTCAGTTACTGACTCATTTCCTTTCTCGGATTTCTCAGGGTAACCTTACTGTCTGCCAGGACCCACAGTGGAGCTGGATGAATCCCCACTGTCCTGCTGCTTCCGCCTCTTTCCCAAATTCACTCCCTTGCTGCCGAGTCTAACTGCAACCCCACGTCTCCCGTTTTTTAAAAGTCTCCTTTCTCCTGAAAACTTACATATGTGTGTGTGTGTGTGTGTGTGTGTGTATATACATATTTTCAATCTGCCTATCTATGTGTTTTCGATGAATATATATGCTGTGCCATTCTCCTGTTAGAAAATGGAACAAAAACGGAAAAAAGGTATCAAACTAGTGACGGTGATACATGAAAATAATAGGTCCACTGGTGCTTTCTTTTTTTCCCCTTATCAAAACTCTCTTGTACTTCCCAGGTTTTTAACAGTGACTATGTGTTGTTTTCATAAGCAGTAAAAACAAAAATGCTCATGAAGGTACAACATGACGAAAAGGAAAATGAGGTGTGGTCACGCAGGTCACAGGGCACTAAAATGTGACTGACCAGAACCTGTAGATCTGGCTTGCCACAGTCGTGGGGCAAAGAAAGAATCAATCACCTGGCCCCATGTTGTTTGTCAGGAAAAAGAATACCAGTTCCAAAGGAAAACTCTTCCTGACACCAAAAGGCCTCTTTCAGGCGCCTGGGTGGCTCAGTGGGTTAAAGCCTCTGCCTTCAACTCAGGTCATGATCTCAGGGTCCTGGGATCAAGGCCACATCGGGCTCTCTGCTCAGCGGGGAGTCTGCTTCCTCCTCTCTCTCTGCCTGCCTCTCTGCCTACTTGTGATCTGATCTCTGTGTGTTAAATAAATAAATAAAATCTTTAAAAACAAAAAAAGGCCTCTTTCCTGGGCTTAAAAAAAAAAAAAAAAAAAAAACCTCATGAGCTCATGAGGGTTTCACACCGAGACCCCAGTGGTGCAGATAACAAAGATAATGGGAGTGGTCATCTCTTCCTTTGGGGGCCCCTTTGACCACCATTTCCTAGACTGCTCCATTCCACTGTCGCAGAAAGAACAAACCCACTCCTCACCTCCAACCACATCAGCAGTCTCTGCTCAGAGAAGCTTCCAGGTTCCAAAAGAGCTTCAGTCGTTTAGGAACTGCAGTTTTCGCTCAGGGGCAAGAAAAGTCGACGCTTCTATGAGAAGATGCTTGGCTGAAAAACTGTTGTGTGAAATAATTTCTCCTTCTTGAACTAATATGTTCTTCAACAAAGACGCGGATTTAGAAAGCCATTTTATTTACTTGGGAAATTCTGTGTTTGTGGTTGAAATGTCACTGAAATGAGCAGAAGAGCCACCCTCCTGATCTCCCTCCCCTCTGGGCCTGGTCCCTCCCATCAGCCTCCAGGGGATCATTAACTTAGCTCCTATTTCCTCCTCGCCAGCCTCATGTATGACCTTTCATCTTGAGGAGCACCAGGGCCTTCTGGCTTCCCCCTCCTCCAGTCTTTCTGGTTTTACTCCAACCTTCAACCCCTCCCCCAGCCCCTGACAATCCGCTTTCTGTCCCACCTGGAGACTCCTATCCCAAGGACGCTGGGATCCCAGTCACCCCTGGGCCCCTGGTCTCACTGCCCATGAAACAGAAGTACTCTTCACATCGCCATCTTCCAGACACACAACCTACCGGTGTGACACTGCGTGTTCTGGAAAGTTTAAAGTCTTGCACCACACATACCAGAGAGTTGGTTGTTTTTCTTTTTTTTAAGGTCTTATTTATTTGATAGAGAGCAAGCATGAGCAAGGGGAATGGCAGAGAGAGAGGGAAAAGCAGGCTCCCCACCGAGCAGGGAGCCCAACACAGGGCTCGATCCCGGGACCCTGGGACCATGACCTGAGCCGAAGGCAGACACACCTGACTGACTGAGCCACTCAGGTGCCCACACATATCCGAGTCTTAAAGTTACCTCTGATCCTGTGTGACCTTGTTGGACAAGCCACTTCACCCATCCTGGTCTCAGCACCCAGATCCATGAGGATCCACAGGAAGGAGAGGAGCTAACAAACACACTGGTTCCTTACTGCAAAGGTAAAATTAGGTCTGTCCAGGGAAACTAATGACAGTAAAAGTCACTTGGGGGTTTCATGACCAGTTCACCGGGCTTCCCAGGCTCACCTCCCCAGCAGTGAATGTACGGAGGGCACCCGCTGCAAGCCCCATGCTGACAACGTGGGTTCAAGGTTACTCAACAGCTTGAACTGTATGCCTACTGTGCACAATGCGCTAGGCAGGTATAAAAATAAAAGGCATTTTGTAAATCTAAAACCCTGACTAGCAGCAGAACCATTAAAGGCGAAGATAAAATCTTATCTGTAAAAATAGAACCCACCGGCTTCTTACAGCCCAGGAAAAGACCTGGCGTTTGGGGATGAATTTATCTTCCAGCCCATGACCTATTATACTAATTTTATGGAAGGAAGCCACACAACAAAGACTTTCTGAAATAGAAAAGGTCTATGTAATACATTTTGTATGGCTGGAAGCATACAAAAATATAAAAATAGAAATGATTCTGAGTACCTGATTTTGAAAGAATTTAGAGTTCTTAGCAACATAAGTTGCTTGCCTATTTCTATGGGCAAAGATTTCATCGTTCAGTGTAAGTGCCTTGCCTTTTTACTCCCCCTCCTCTCCACCCTCACGGCTTTAATATATTCCAGTTTCACATCAGTCTCAGTCATTACTCAGGGCTTCCTGCCAGCCACAGAGCTGTTAGGATGGGGCTTAGAAGTAGCCTCCAACCGGCCCCTTCTTTTCCACCACAAACTAGCTAGGCAGTTAAAGAGTACCACACCAATGAGATGGGAATTTAAAGGCATCCTGGGGTTATAAAACCAAGGTTGACTGATTCAAAACTGAATTCACATTCAATGCCACTTGGCTCCAGTCCCCTGACAATCCCACGCTCTCTTCACTCTCTCTTTTTGGGGGGTGCTAATATTTCTCTTCCAATGGAACATAAGCTCTTTCGATGACAGAAATGACCCTAATGGGGCATAGCAAAGTGCCCTGTACATAGTAAACATTTGCAAAACAATACCCCTGCAACACCCATAATATTCACAAACCCAATTTGGGGCATTAGTAAACTGTCTTACTTTTTTTTTTTTAATTTTTAAATTTTATTTTTTAAGATTTTTATTTATTTGACACAGAGAGAAGAGAGCACACAAGCGGGGGAAGCAGCAGGCAGAGAGAGAGAGGCTGAGCAGGGAACCTGACGAGGGACTTGATCCTGGGATCCCAGGACCCTGGGATCATGACCTGAGCTGAAAGCAGACGCTTAACCCAGACACTAAAATGTTTTTTGATTTACCAGACTCATTCACCACCCTCTTAATGGGATCACAAATGTACATACACTGAAGATTATTTGTTTAAAAAGTGCTAAATGGAGCGCCTGGGTGGCTCAGTCGGTAAGGGGCTGCCTTCGGCTCAGGTCATGATCCCAGGGTCCTGGGATCAAGCCCCGCATCGGGCTCCCTGCTCAGCGGACAGCCTGCTTCTCCCTCTCCCTCTGCCTGCAGCTCTGCCTACTTGTGCTCACTCTCTATCTCTCTGTCAAATAAATAAATAAAATCTTAAAAAAAAAAAGTGCTACATGAACTTTGCAACTTGCTTGTTGTGAACCAGTTCAATTAAAGCCATCAGTGTTAAAAATGGAATTTGAAACAGATTTGCGTGAGGTTGATAATTTCCCAGAGAGGGCTTGCCAAGTTAAGTTTGACCCATTGTCAGCAGACAACAAATGCTATGCCAATATTTAATCCTGTACCAGATGGCAAGAAGACTTGTCTGAGACTCACGTTAAAGTTCTAAAATGTTCCCCAATTAGAATTAAAATACAAAGAGGCAAAACACCAGTTTACTTTTTTGATGTGTTTTGGGAATAAATGTTGCCTGTGTTTCAATTACATTAAACATGCTGGCAGTGTGTTCTTTTTTTTTTTTTTTTNTCGTTGTTTTTATTAAATTAAAAATGTTGGGAGTGGGTTTTTTTTTTTTTTTTTTTTTTTTAAAGATTTTATTTATTTATTTCACAGAGGGAAAGAGATCACAGGAGGCAGAGAGGCAGGCAGAGAGAGGGGGGGAAGCAGGCTCCCCGCTGAGCAGGGAGCCCGATGCGGGCCTCGATCCCAGGACCCTGAGATCATGACCTGAGCCGAAAGCAGAGGCTTTAACCCACTGAGCCACCCAGGCGCCCTGGCAGTGTGTTCTTATTTAAATTTCAAGACCTAGGAAATGACACATCGTATCTTACTCAAATCCTGCATTTCTTTGAGTGGCGCCTTTTGTTTTGTTTTGTTTTTTGCCAGTGGTACTCAGCTCTTCCGACTGACACCAGAGGTGGGTCTTAACCACAAGAACAAATACAGCTGGCGTGCACACTTATTAATTCTCCCAGGCCCAGATGTACACTCTCTCCAACTTACTTCCTCTGCCGTTACCTAAAACCAGAACGCAGCGGAAGCTGATCACGTGTGAGCCCCTGAGCCCCACTGTCGGGGGAGCCTTATTGCAAGGAGAGCTACCATCGCTGTCATAGCTCAAAGCCCACTTCTAAACGGGCAACCTAACCTGACTCATAGCCATCCAGTAAGTTGTTCCTCTCTGCTTAACCCCATCAGTCCTGCTGGATAATGGGGAGTCGGCTTTTAAACTACAATACACTGACAACTAGAAATGAAGTGTTGGCATTTCACCTGGCTGAACAGATGTTTTAGTTTATTTCCAAAGCTGTCAAACTCCTTCCCAGGTTTTCAACCTTCCTATTGTCACCCTCATCGAGGATTCTTTGCCACAAAGCAGCTTTCACACCACTGTAATCGGTTACAATTCTGTTTCTGTTCTGCCCAAATCCTGAACAGTACCCTTTCTTGCTGGTCCAATGCACTAGAATAAAAGATACAAAGACGTAAAAAAAAGAGTTAGGCTGCAAAAGGTACATCACTGACACATCCATTAGCGAAGCATTCGTATCATTCACAGATTAAATCCCAAAGCCATAAAAACGGTCTCATGCCATACAATAAAGGTGACTGTTCCCATAATGGAAGTGTGCCTCCTGAGAAAGCTCATCCTTCTTTGAAACCACAAGGAATTTATAGCTGAAAGGTTCTGGTCTGATTTTCACTTGGGCAGCTCATCAAACATAGCTGCAGTCTATGACACAGGAATAATAAGTCCTATATAAATAGGGGATTTTTTAGGATCCTCTAATAAAAGATGATACAAGACCAGAAGCATTATTTTGGTGCATGTTTCCGGTCTCTACCATTCACTTGCCAATTCACAAACATTTCAGAGTCCTCTGGAATTCTGAATGAATGGCAGGGATTGTATTTTTAACTACCAGGCTCTAATCCTCAACTTCCATCGCAGCCGTGCCAAGAAGCCTCCCCTTGTTTAAATTAGCAGCAGTAGTGGCTGCAGCAGCGTGGAGGTCCACTCACACTTCCGCCGCGGCCAGCTGTGGCGATCTATCCATCAACTCAAATCCTTTCCACCGAACGCGGCCTCCTTTTCTGCAGACTCACTGCCAGACACGCCCCGTCAGGGCAGAAGCTGAGTCACGGAGAGCTGCCGTCCGCCCCACGGTGCAGTGTGAGCCCACTTGAGGGGGTCACGTCCAGAGTTCCTACACTGTTGCTGGAGTGGGTAGGAAGGGGGCAGGATGAATGTGCCCCTCCTAGAGAAAGCACGTGGGGAAGAAGCCAGTGACTCAGCAACAGAGCCCCAAGGTGTGACTCAGCCGCCTCACCGCAGAGGGTGAGGCGCCTCACTGTCTTAGAGGCACCCTGACATCCCCCAACGCCGGCAAACCTGCCTTCACCTCAGCAAACCGAACCAAACTCTCACTTAATCTTATATTTCCTATTCCCTAAAAGAGCAAGAAGAAAAAGGGAAGGACTGGGTTTTTGTTTGCTTGTTTGCCGTAGGCAAAAGAACTATTCTATTAGTTATTCTATTCTATAGTTATTCTATTAAAGAACTTTGGCTGTTTGGTGATTTTATTATCAACACTTAGCATTTTTTACTCTTCTCATGTCTGGATCAGTAGTGCTCATAAAAGGTTTATAAAGCACGCTAAACTCCCGTGGAAACTGAACGACAACGTAAGAGTGATTTCCACTATGTTTTATTATTTTCAGATATCGAGTATATTTTCCCACTTTCCCCTTTTTCACAAACAAAAACATGGGGTGGGAATGAGAAGTGGAGAAAAGATGAGGTTCTTTATGAATGGTGAATTCTAGAATTATCAATAGGCATCTTATTCATTCGACAAGCGTTTACCACCAGGCCGTATCTTCCGTGGGGACTCAGTTCCCAGAATCGGTTTTGGAAAATGTGGGCTGTGGTGAAAGAACAACTGAAAATCCTTTAAGTGGCCCATAATGTGCAGTCTACTACACTTTATGTATGTTATACTATCTTGCAGTAAGTCCAAAGCAGCCACTTCCCTCCAGGGTTAAGACATGGTACTGTTTCTACAGCCAAGCTCCAGATGAGACGATGCTGTCCCCAAATACTCATGTTGGGATTGCTAAGTGTGTAGTGTTGAACTCGTGCCACTTAAACAGGCATAAAGTCCTAAGTGCCTTGTGGTCTTCCGTGCCAGCACGGACCTATCAGCAGATGATCCCGTGTGGGCCCTAGGAGCTGGCAATCAAACCCGCGGGGAGGCCGTGGCCAAGAACTAATAAATGAGTGGAGGTTAACAGAGCACAAATCCTATTTTTTTGTTATTATAAATGGTCTAGAGCCTGACATTCTATCTTGATAACTATGCGTTCAATACGCTCCTCCTATCACAGCAGCGTCTGACATCTGGGAAGCAGCTTTAATCTCGCAATCATTTTTTAAAAGAAGTTTGTTTTAAGCCATTGGGTTACTTGAAATACTAAAATACTTTGAAAATTGTTTTTCCAGGCTCTCTGTGCCCAGCACATGTTTCAACGTGTTGTTTTTCCAGTTGTTCTTCCCAGTGTGTCTTCGTCGACACACGGCCTGCCTACTCCAAAGCCACTCTGGACAAAAAAACAGCTCAACTGAACTGCACATGCCCTCCTTTCTCTTCTTTCTAATGCGGCCAACTGAATTGGATGTCACTTGCCCAAAAGAAGAGGGCAAAGCCTCCTCAAAATCAAAAACTCTTTTGGATTCGTCTAATTTCGCTTCCATTCAGGCAAAGAGATTTGATTCCTTTTTGTTGGTTTTTTCTGAGTTCTGAGAAGAGAATGCGCCACACCGGGCCACCGTGTGCACATGCTGGAGAGACATGACCCAGCCGGCACTGGGGAACAGACTGGCACGGACTCCAACCCCCATCTGCAGAAAGACTGCAGTGCTTTTCAGAGCCAGCATCCCATTTCGCAAGAAAGGATTTGGAGGATGGAAGACAAAAACTGAGGCCTTAAAGGAGATGGAGTTAAGCTTTGGAGGCAGGGAGGGGAGAGGACCACTGGAGACCTAGAAGATACCCAGCAACAAGACTTAGGCTCTGCGTTTTATTTTATTTATGTTTTTTAAAGATTTTATTTATTTATTTGACACAGAGAGAGAGATCACAAGTAGGCAGAGAGGCAGGCAGAGAGGAGGAAGCAGGCTCCCTGCCCGGCAGGGAGCTCGATTCGGGCCTCGATCCCAGGGCCTCGATCATGACCTGAGCCAAAAGCAGAGGCTTTAACCCACTGAGCCACCCAGGCGCCCAAGCTCTGCGTTTTAAACCCAGACCACAGCGGTGCCTGGGTGGCTCACTTGCTTAAGCGTCTGCCTTCGGCTCAGCTCATGATCCCATGACCTAGATGCTCCCTCGCCCTCTGCCACTCTGCCTACTTAGGTGCACTCTCTTGCTCTTTCTGTCAAAAGAAAAAAAATCTATTTAAAAAAAATAAACCCAGCCCACATATCTTTTCACATGTATTTCCCGGCATCTTTGGCTGCCAGTATCAACCAAATGAGGCAGAGTGTTCCACGGTATTCTTGAACTTTGCCTCTGCTATTAACCAGCTAAAAGAACACTGTAACTTCACCTAGCATCTCTAGGCCTCAGGGTCCTGCACTGTAAAATGGGGATAAAAATATCCATTTCATGAGGGTGTCTTGAGTATTTCATCATATAACAAAAGTAAAGCACCTGCACAGTACCAGACATAGATGACACTCTAAATATTTTTATTTATTTATTTATTTGTTTGTTTGTTTATTTATTTATTTATTTGAGATTGAGAGAGCGCACATGTGCATGAAGGGACAGAACCAGAGCTCGAGTCCAGGACTCAAGAGATCATGACCTGAGCGGATATCAAGTTGCTCAACCAACTGAGCCACCCAGGTGCCCCAAGACACTCTGCATATTAACTCCCCCTTTATCCTTTATGTAACTCTATCCCCACAGTTTCTAGGGATCAGAGTAATTCAATGCACAAAAATCAGCAAACACACTATGGTAACAACGAACCCAAGAAAATGGGGGGAAATAACAGTGAACATCAATTCACTCTAAAAACTATAGATATTCTTGATTTCACAGAGTGGCAAAGTAATAACTGATTTAGAGAAAAACTATTCTCAAAAGACAAAAGAACTAGTTAACCACCAGCTCTTGGGTGGCTCCTCCACCTTTGTTTTGGTTTGGTTTTTCTTTGTTTGTTTTGCATTATAATAAAATCAGTTCTCAGAGCCAGTGTAAGAAAAAGCCAGAGCTAATAAATAGTCCATCATTGTCTTTGTCAGGGAGGCTCTTCTTTTTATTTTTTTTTTTAAGATTTTATTTATTTATTGGAAGGAGAGAGACACCGTGAGAGACAGAACACAAGCAGGGGGAGTGGGAGTGGGAGAAGCAGGCTTCCCGCTGAGCAGGAAGCCCCATGCGGGCTCCATCCCAGGACCCTACACACAAGACTTTTCTGCTCATGTTTAAAATAGAAAAGGATTTTAGTTTGAAGTGAAAAGCAAGATAAGACTGAACACTCAAAAAATAATATCTGATGGCTTTTCATTTTTCCTAACAGAAATTCTCAGAAAATTTTAGGTCAACTAGTTTTGTAATCATTTACAAGGTGACAATTGTTCACCCCCACAGTTCACCCCAAATGTAGGTACAGATCAGTTGATCAGTTATAGAAATGCCAAGAAGACTTTAAGCCTCTGTGACTCCACAAATGGAAAAATAAATTTAGCTTCAAAAGTACTATAGTTTTATACAAAACACATTCATGCAAACTCCAAATAAAGTTAACTTGGTACCCACAGGTGGAGGTTTAATATAAAATACACTAACTATAGCTTTAAACTTTACCTAACAAAGAACAGAAACATGTGTCTGTTTCAATTTTTTATGACTTATTTCCCCATCCAAACCCCACTGTTCTTCACTAAAGTAGCTGGGATTATTTCTCATATAACATAAACATCTGGGGCGCCTGGGTGGCTCAGTGGGTTAAAGCCTCTGCTTTTGGCTCAGGTCATGATCTCAGNCAGGTCATGATCTCAGGGTCCTGGGATCGAGGCCCGCATCGGGCTCTCTGCTTGGCAGGGAGCCTGCTTCCTCCTCTCCCTGTCTCTCTGCCTGCCTCTCTGCCTACTTGTAATCTCTCTCTCTCTGTCAAATAAATAAATAAAATCTTTAAAAAAAAAAAGCAGCTCCCTTCTGTTCAGGTCATGATCCCAGGGTCCTAGGATCGAGCCCTGCATCTGGCTCCCTCCTCAGCAGGGAGCCTGCTACTCTCTCTACCTGCTGCTCCTCCTGCTTGTACAGTGGCTCTCTCTCTCTCTAATAAATAAATAACGTCTTTAAAAAAATAAAAAAATAAAATAAACATCTATTTATGTGTATACAATTTTTAAATTGGTATGACTTTAAACTTACAGGAAACATACAAGAATACGGAACGTACTTCCACCTACTGATTCACCGGCTGTCATATTTTTTTTCAAAGTTAGTTCTGACGGAAAAGTAGCACTAGAATAATCATCTGTTTTTATATGATCCCATAGTAACAGTGATACTTGGGCAGGTCATTTTTCAATCCTTGAAAAAGAAGTGAATCTTAATCTGTAACATACATATGCAAGATTAAAAAAAAAAAAAGATGGAAAAAAAGCTTAAGATAACCAGTCTGAATAACCAAGTCAAAAAACAAAGTGACACTAGATTTGATAACATCTAAGCAAAAGCAGTAACAATTTGTCAATAATGGTGACCCTTAATATCCTCTCACTGAAGGAGAGGAACAGACCCCACCCAAGTGGAGAAAACTACAGGCAAATTAGTCCTCTCTTTTCTGGGCTGTTGATGGGCACACCACAGCATAACTGAAATCAAACATTTATGTTTAAACACTGACTTGGCCAGTGCAACTTTTTCACTATGCTTTTTACTTAAATTGGCCAGGAGAGTTCTCAAACAGGGTGAGAGCCACCTCGCTTTGGTTAGTTCATTAATTCATCCTACAAGTAAGTTATTCTTAGAAGTTGAGGAAACCCGGGACACCTGGGTGGCTCAGCTGGTTAAGCACCTGCCTTTGGCTCAGGTCATGATCCCAGAGTCCCCGGTTCCAGTCCCACATCAGCTCCTTGCTCAGCAGGGAGCCTGCTTCTCCCTGCCACTCTGACTGCTTGTGCTCGCTCTCTCTGACAAAAAAAAAAAAAAAAAAGTTGAGGAAATCCGTGTGAAAAACATTTAAGTTGTCAGGCAAATGTCTTTCCAATATTTGAAATAAATGTTCTACTTATACAGATATGTATTTTGAAGAAAAAACTATGAATATACAGATTTACATTTTGAAGAAAAAATGGTAAATATATCAAAAATCCACATATCACCTTCTGAAGAATGTGTGATTTAAACAAAAGAAAAAAACAGCTTCAGGAAAATAGCTTTTCTTTTTTAAAGATTGTATTTATTTTAGAGAAAGTGAGAGAGACAGGACAAGCAGGAGGGGGCAGAGAGAAAAAGAAAAAGAGAATCTCAAGCAGACTCCATGCTTAGCACAGAGCGTGACGCGGGCTCAATCCCACGACCCCGAGATCATGACCTGAGCTGAAATCAAGAGTTGGATGCTTAACTGACTGTACCACCTAGGAGTCCCAGGAAAATACCTTTTAAAATGCCCATAAATGCTCACAAGAGAACCACAGTCCCACTAAAGGTCACCCTTGCATGTTACTATACTTAAATTGGTACCACCCCTCTGGAGAGAAGTTTGTCAACCTGTAACACCATCCTTGAAAATGCTTTGATCCAGCAACTCCGCTTCCACAAAGTTTATACCAAGGAAACAATCTGATAGCTATGGCAGAGATGGCTGGCCAGTTCTGAATATCTGCTTTCCCCTTCTTCTAGGTGCTAGATATGGCCATGAGACTAAGTTCTAAACAATAAACGGAAGTGCTACCTGGAATTCCGGGGAAGTTCTTTAAATGGAAGAGATAGACTTTTCTGCTTCCCATCTTACTCTTTCCTCCAGATTGGAATGTGAACATGATGGCCAGAGCTACATACAGCAGTCCTCTTGAAACATGAGGAATGAAAGTCACACAGTAAGGACAAAAAGGTAAGAAAAAGGTAAATGCATGTGGAGCCACCAAACCAGCACTTGACTGCCTTACTTCAGATTTAATGTTACAGATAAATAAGCAATCTCCTTTCATGTCCCTGTTAATCACAAACATAACTCCAAATCGATACATTACAAATGACATAGATCTGTATCTATTTAAATGGAAAGATGTTCACAGTATACTGCTATGTGAACATGACCCCGTTTGGGTTAATATATATACACATATAAAAGAGGGGAAAGTAGGCTTTATTCAAATCTTTAAATTTCTTTGGGTTTTTTTGTTTGTTTGTTTTTTGTGTTTTTTGTTTTTGTTTTTGTTTTTTTGACAGAGACCCAGCGAGAGAGGAAACGCAGAGGCAGAGGGAGAGGGAGAAGCAGAGTTCCTGCTGGGGAGGGAGCCGGATCCGGGGCTCAATCCCAAGACCGCAGGATCATGACCTGAGCAGAAGCCAGATGCTTAATAACTGAGCCACCCAGACGCCCCTTCTTTGTATTTTCTACATTTTAATAATAAGCATCATTTTTTCCAATCAGAAAAAAGGGAATGAGAAAAAGCTACCCCCCCAAAATAAATTCCCCACCTGCTTCAAAGATAATGTGGCATTCCACATTTGAACCTACAACTGTAATTACAGCCTCTAAGAATAATTCCACAGCTAAGAGTGCAGGTTGAAAATCTTGTCGGTCCCTTAACTGTGACTTGGAAAAGGCGCCATCGGACCACTCCCGCTCGCGCTCGGCCTGAAGGAGCTCTGAACCAGAGAGGGCCGCAAGAGAGGGGGGGAAGGCTGCAGAAGGAAGGGATAAAGAGGATCAATGAACATTCTATAATTAAGCAATATTGTAGGGCTGCCTCCAGCAGCTGTTTGAGCAAGGGGGAGAAGCTAAACGAGGTGACGACAGACAGGAGCGGCCCTCTCCTGGGGCAGATCAAGCAGGGCCTATCATCCCCGAGCACTGTCTACACTTCACAGGACAATCTGAGGCATCTTATATCTAGCACCTGGCCGCTTTGGAGACCCGGCTGCAGTGCTGTTATTGCTGTCATCCACCTAACCCAGAGAGGAAAGGCATTTGTTGCATCTAGAAAGATTAGGATGAAACGATCTTTGATTGTTCTTAGGAAAGAGAATGCATAACTCACGTAACCGTGTTTGTTTTCTTTTTCTCACTCCTGAATTTTTCCTTTTTTTTTTTTTAAGGAAGAAACCGACCCTTGCAGCTGTATTTTTCATTTTTAAGTTCCATGTTGATTACATATTCACTCCAAATAAGGGTTTAAATGCAGTTTAATGACCAACCACAAGCCTCCTCCTCATCCCACTGCAAGGCACTTCCTGCCTTCAAACCCTTCACGCCAATTGCCATTGACTTGGAGAGGAACTCCGCAAGGAATGAGCAGGACAGACGTCACAATTCTGTCAGAGGAAATGGAATTTTCTTTACAGGATGCACTTAGAGTCTTCCTTTCCACAAGCCTTCTTAAAATGCCACTGAAATTGATGGAGACTTTAAATACGCCTTCAACTTCTCAGTAGTTTTTCCTGTGGAATGAGTGTAGAAGGTCTGACAACACAGCAGACAAGTCAAAAACGACTCACGGAATAAATGACTAAAAAACGAAAGGGGTGAATGAATATATTTAATGGGCTTCCTTTAGCTAAGCATTTTACTCCTCAGAGTATCAAATGAATCTTATGCATATCTGATATATCTTTGTCTACAAAATATTCAAAAAGCTCATCCCAGATTTGTTCTTTACTTGTGCAAGGACATGAGTGCTGGGCACCTGGGTGGCTCAGTGGGTTAAGCCTCTGCCTTCGGCTCAGGTCATGATCTCAGGGTCCTGGGATTGAGCCCTGCATCGGGCTCTCTGCTCAGGGAGCCTGCTTCCTCCTCTCTCTGCCTACCTCTCTGCCAACTTGTGATCTCTCTATGTCAAATAAATAAATAAAATCTTAAAAAAAAAAAAAACAGGACATGAGTGCTACAGAATGCTACAACATCTTCTAGATCAGACGAACACTTATTAGTTCATCCCTGTTAAATTTAGCAAACTGACTGAGCCTCTATCGGGTGCTGCTCACCACGGGCCCTGAAAGCACACCCACTCTGGCATACGAGAGACACTCAGTAAATGTGTGTGGAATGAATGAACGAATGAACTGGTATTAATATTCATTAATACTGATAGTCATGATAGTAATTCATGTTAGCCATACATCATAATATTCACGATAACGATGGCAATAATAATGTCTGATGATAACAACTGTCATTTATATAGCATTTACTAGCTTCAAAATCATCTTATTTTGATCTTCACATAACAGATTTATTCATCTCCAGTTCTAAGATCCAGAAACGGAGTTGAGAGAAGTGAAATGACTTAAAAGATTCCTTGAGGTTCCATAAGACACACTAGAGAGTCCAATCTTGTTCTCATCCTTGGGTCTGGGGCTTTTTCCACAACATGCCTTCTGAAGTGAAACGGCTGACGTGAATAAGCCAGATCATTGATCATTAGGAAGGAAGGAAAAGAGAGTAAGGACAATCAGTGTGCTGTGAACTTGACTCTGTCGTGGAACCACATCTCCTTCAGACTCAGTCCTTTGGAGGAAAGGGCCCCACAAGGTAGATTCATCCTCCTCTCACCTCAATAATCCACCGCCACCCTCCTCTTCCCTCCCGAAGCCCTCAAGTCACATACTATTGTGTGCACACTTGCCTGCAAGCCGACCCTTTAACTGCCTGGTTTTAATCAGGCCCATCCTGTCAAGGGATTCTCGTGACAGTAAAACAAATTAGCTGCATATGATCCTATGGTTGATGCTAGGGTGAAAGGAGAGGAAGAAATACAAATACTACTTTAAAAATATAAACTCAGGGTGGGTACCTGGATGGTTCAGTCAGTGAACGTCTGCCTTTGACTCAGGTCATGATCCCGGGGTCCCAGGATCCAGCCCCAAGTGGGGCTCCCTGCTTGGTGGGGAGTCTGCTTCTTCCGCTGCCTGCTGCTACCTCTGCCTGTGCTCCCTCGCTTTCTCACTCTCTCAAATAAATAAATAAAAGCTTTAAAAAA
>LNAC01000190.1:2556346-2579620 GCA_002007465.1 Ailurus styani
CTCTCTCTCTCTCTCTCTCTTTCTCTGTCTGCCTCTCTGCCTACTTGTGATCTCTCTCTGTCAAATAAATAAATAAAATCATTAAAAAAAATAAAATATCTTTTTAAAAAAATGTTCAAAGGAACACTGTGGAGCAAATGAAGAAATACAGTTCATTTAGATAGTCACAAAAAGTCAAGTTTCTATCATTTTCTTTTTGATTACATTTCAATGTACTAAAAGTCCTCTCTATTCTTTCTGACGTTATATGATAACTAACATTTGTACATTTTCCTGCACTTCCATATTAACGTCATATTCATTATGTGCCTGACTTTGCAAATAGGAACCTTTTCTCAAAGTTTTGTTTGTTTGTTTGTTTGTTTTTATTTGACAGAGAGAGACACAGCTAGAGAGGAAACACAAGCAGGGGGAGTGGGAGAGGGAGAAGCAGGCTTCCTGCTGAGCAGAGAGCCCAGTTCGATGCCGGGCTCAATCCCAGAACCCTAGGATCACAACCTGAGCCGAAGGCAGACACTTAACTGACTAAGTCACCCAGGCGCCCCTCAAAATCATTTTAAATAAATGAAAATCCTAACCCTAAATGAAATTTTTTTGTAATATNATATTTTTTGTAATAAAAATTCCAACACAACAGAATGCAACAATTATTTTGACTAAAAGACAAAGTGTGTGCTACGCTGGGGACATGGCAGGTTAGTGGCTACTAAGTCCCTGTGTGGTATTTGGGGGAAAAACACTCCTGAATCCGCCAATCTCATCACTGCATGGAAGGACCTCATCTGGCATTTCAACCTCAAATCCACTTCTCAGGTAATGGAAGAGCTCAGTCACATTGTCTGTGAGAAGACAGGGTTATGGGCTGGGTAGCCTCAAGTGTGTTCCACATGATTTCAGTCCTAGAAGATCATCATCCCTCACACCTGCCCCCAAGAGTTGTTACCAAGTAAGTCTGGGAAACACTCAATATTCTATTTCCCTCCTAAAATTCACATTATATGCATCGTTATAGAAGGCCCTGGATTTGAATAAGCTTAATCCAACATTTCTCTAATTTATTTTTGGTGTAATCTTTTTTTTTTTAACTTTACTAATAGGCTATAGAATACATTTTAGGAACTGGAATATACCATTTGTGGTATTTTTTTTTTTAAAGATTTTTATTTATTCATTTGACACAGAGAGAGAAATTACAAGTAGGCAGAGAGGCAGGCAGAGAGAGAGGAGAGAGGAGGAAGCAGGCTCCCTGCTGAGCAGAGAGCCCGATGTGGGCCTCGATCCCAGGACCCTGGGATCATGACCTGAGCCGAAGGCAGCGGCTTTAACCCACTGAGCCACCCAGGCGCCCCATTTGTGGTATTTATTGCATGCAGAGCTTCCGGTTCAGTTCAGCAGCACAGTCTGAACACACAATATGCTTCAGACATTACAGCAATATTTTCAAACCCAACTGACCAACAGTGAAAAACTACGGGCAGTTCCTACAGAGAGTTGCTGGGCAAATGTTAGTACGTTGTTATGAAGCCCTGATTCCAAAGCATCCTAACGACAAAGTTTATCCACATTGGAGTTACAGAGATTAGAGATCAAGACAGAGGCATATACTGGTGTGGATACAGTCGAGGAGGTAGGGGTGTGTATGTCTGTGTGCTTGTATGTGTGTGTGTTGAACACAAGTTTAATTTCAAGCTTTCATATATGAAAATATATGCATATATACATGTATGTATGCATTCCTATAAATGAAAGCTTAAAACCAAACCTCTGTGTTTAAAAAGTGAACAGAGTTGTTTGCACCCAGAAGCTGTTAACCTTCCTCCTCACTTTCAAACTGGGAGCCCGGGGGTGTCTATTCTTAGCATGCTCTCAAAATGTAGTTTCCCTTGGCTCAGGGTCACAGCTGCAGCAAAGCACTCAGGGTGGCTCTTCTCCATCCCCTTGAAACAACTGGTGGGAACGTAGTACTCGGCCATCAGCCCAGCTGTTCAATCTGACTTTCTAACTTTAGCAAGTCACTTTGCAACTCGTGTCACTAGGGCATGCCACACTGAAAAGCACACCAGTGAAGGTAAATTCCTACCCCCACTAAAAAACTCCAGGCACACAGAGCAAAGTCACACTCAGCCGCGCTTGGAGGAAAGAAGGCACAACCCACGGACTCACGTGACATGGGGCATCCCACTGAGCTAAGAAAACATCACTGTCAGACACTACAAATCAGACGGGCCTCCATCTCCCCCCCCCCCCTTTCAACCCATTACAAAGTTCCCTATTAGCAGCTGCAGGTCCCAACAGCCTAGAGTCTAGAAGACCATGCACACCACCGTCCGGTCAGGAGGCTGGCACACACTGCACCATCTGTCGACTTTCTTACTAGAATGCAGGATGAATGCTTTTCCACACCGTTAATGTACCATAAAATTGTCATGAAGCCCTCATAACGTAATTACTTGCATTTAATTGATTATACATGCCCTCATTCTTGTTTTCATTTTTTTAACTGCATGCTTATTGTAATTACTTGTCCCAAAGCCAGATTTCAGAATTATTTGACTGTTTATTATCCTTTGAGAGTTACTAATTAAAATAATTTCCTTCAGTGAAGAGAGTTGCTCTTTTCCTGAATTTGCCTTGACACTGCTCACCACTGAGGAGAACTCTAAGAATGCCTTGCTAAGCTGCCCTGTAATTGACTGCCTCCATTGTTAACATATGCGTGGACTTCAAAAACATTAAATGACTTATACAAATGGAAACAAAATGCCCTTTGAGTTCTATTGATAACTTAACCTTTAGGGTTTGGGATGAATCCCATTTCTCGGGAAGCAGGAGGAGTCAACTGAATGAAACTATTATGTAAAACATGTTGTGGGAATTATTTTGTGTGAAAATATATACAGTATATCATTTAAAATATCTTTGATTGAAGGTGGGCTTTCATAACTCCTAACTAAAATATACATATCTTTTATGGCTTCTCTAATTCATGCTCCATTTTTCAGGAAGTAGAGGTGATTTTCAATAGGCAAAGGAAACCAAACCATGACACTGGACATGAGGAGACTGGCACCTTCAGGGGGTGACAGGCGGGCCTGGAAGAGAACAGGAAGGGTATTTCTTGGAACTGGGATGTCCTGTTTCTTGAAAGCTGCTGATGTGTGCAGAATTTGTAAAAATTCATCAAGCACTACATTTAGGATTTGTAGACTTCTCTAAAAAAATTACACCTAATTTTTAAAAGTAATTAAGAGAGGGGTGCTTGGGTGGCTCAGTCTGGTGAAGCATCTGACTTCAGCTCAGGTCATGATCTCAGGGTCCTGGGATCGCTGACCCACTAGGGCCCGATCAGAAGGGAGTCTGCGTGTCTCTCTCCCTCTGCCCCTCCCCCTGCTTGTGTGCTCTCTCTCTCTCCCCCCCATAAATAAAATCTTTTAAAAAAAGAGAAATTATTCAATTTTTAGAAGTAATTTCTATAAAAGAAAAAGGGATATAGTTACCATCTAGCAGAAGCGTAAGAGTTAACCTAAGGGGTCTACAAAGAATAGAATTAGGACTGTGGTTTAATTTTTGACTTCGTTTTTTTAAAAATAGTACACAATAGGGGTGCTTGGGTGGTACAGTCGGTTAAGCAACCTACTCTTGGTTTCCACTTGGGTGGTGGTATCAGGTCATGGTCTCAGGTTGTGGGAGCGAGCCCCACTTGGGGCTCTGCGCTCAGCATGGCATCTGTTTAGACTCTCTCCCTCTCCCTTTACCCCTCTCCCCTGCTCGCTTTCTCTCTAAAATGGATAATCTTAAAAAAAAAAATAGTGAGCAATATTTTGTTTGAACAAACCACTGTAAAAAAAAAACACACCTGAGATAATTGAAAAAATTTAGTATGTACTGGGTATTAGGTGATAAAAGAAATTACTGTATATATCTTGATGTGATGCAGTAAGAATTCACAAAATGATTTATGTTGTTTTGCTATCAAAATTTTTCAACCTAATTTAATCATTAGGAACCCATGGGGATATTGATTTAAGTCTTAAAAAAATAAAAAAGCTAATGCCGTGAAAAAGAAACAAAATTGTAAGGCGGAGATGATTTGTCCTGAATCAAAAGAGGGACAGAACTAAAAGGCAGCACATGAAGTGAACCCTGATTGGATCCTGAATCAGGCATGAGCGCAGGCACCTGCAACTAGGAGAATTTAAATAAGGGCCGCATATTAGCTTATATTGTTCAACTGAGGTTAATCTTCTTGGGTGTACACATGGTATCTGTTATTGTCTAAAAGAATGTCCTTATTCTTAGGAGATGAATGATGAAGTATTTAGGATAAAATCTCATGTTACCTGTAACTTGCTTTTAAATGGTTTAGTAATAAATAAATAAATAAAAGAATACACACAGAAAAGAAATGTGGCAAATGTTAAGAATCACTGACTCTAGATGAAGGAATAATACATTTTCTAAACACTATTTCAGAGTTAAAAATGTTCAAAATGAAAAGGAAAGACTAAATCAACGTTAATTTTGTTAGGTATGAAAATGATAACTTTGTTATGTAAGAAATGTCTTTATATCTTAGAGATATTTACTCAAGTATCCAAGATTAAAATGTATCAGTTATTTGCTTGAAAATACTTTCACTAAAAAATATAGGAAACAAATATGGCAAATGTTAATCATTCTTAAATCCAGGTAAGGGGTATATGGTGATTGTTTAATACTGTTTTCTCTACTTGCATGTTTGAAATTTTGTATACTAAAATGTCAAAGATATCAAGTTTTGTGATATTCCTTCTCTTTTTAACAATAAAATCCTTCCCAAATCCTTTTGATCTCGAGTTATCATAATAAATTTCAGTAGACTTCTTCCCCAATTAACTTTCAAAGTTTTTCATAAATTGGTAGAGCCTGGGGAGACACCATTCATTCAGTGGACCCAGAATTCTCATTCTTTGTAAACAAAATCAAATAGCATTCTGCCCTCTCAACTCCAGTTATGACAGAATTAGGGGAAGGGATGGTTAGTATCCTAAAGGAAATACTCAAGTCAGTTCTGAAACCTGAAAATTCTCTGGATGTTTTCCAAAGACAAGCCATCACATTCCTGTCCCGCTCTCTCTGATGCTGCCATTCATAACACAGTAACCTTCAGGAATTCTGTTTTTTTCCTTCTGGATCATTCTCCATTGGGGAATTAGTTCCTTCTAATGCCCTTGCCGGCCCGGAACCTAGCACCACAGCGCTCCCCAGAAAATCACTCTGTAATCTGCTACCAGGACAGCACACAGATCACCTGCAAAAAGGAAAGCCCAACCTTGGGAACCAAGCAATTGTAGATTTCAGTACACAAGGCAACAGGTAGTGTGACAGGGGACCTGCCCCTCTTACACATTCTCTCTGCGGTTAGGATGACAGAGGGCTCAGAGCAGTTGTACCTAATCCCATAGCCCTGGACTTCAGGCCATACTGCACAACAGGCAATGGTGTGAGCAGGGGAACCAGAAAGAATCTGGCTGAAGGTCAGCTCTGCCACTTACTAGTTGACCTTGGTCAAGTTACTCGGCCTCTATTGCTTGGTTTCTTTATTTGTAAAATGGAGATGTCCAATACTGGTTCCTAGGTTTGGAAGGGGTGATGGAAAACAACTGAAGGTGATCAAAAAGTATAAACTTCTAGTTATAAGTCATTAAACAAGTCACAGGGATTAATGCACATTATGGTGACTATAGCCAACAACACTACTATTGCACATTTGAACGTTGTTAAGAGAGATCTTAAAAGTTCTCAAAACGAGAAAAAAAGTGTGTAACTATGAGGTGACAGATGTTAACTAAACTTAGTGAAGTCATTATTTCTCTGTACATCAATCAAATCTTTATGTTGCACTCCTTAAACTCATACAATGGTATATGTCAATGACATCTCAATAAAACTTGAAACCATTTTTATTTTTTTATTTTTTATTTTTTATTTTTTTTAAAGATTTTATTTATTCATTTGACACAGAGATTACAAGTAGGCAGAGAGGCAGGCAGAGAGAGAGGAGAGAGGAGGAAGCAGGCTCCCCGCTGAGCAGAGAGCCCGATGTGGGCCTCGATCCCAGGACCCTGGGATCATGACCTGAGCTGAAGGCAGCGGCTTTAACCCACTGAGCCACCCAGGTGCCTGAAACCATTTTTAATTTAAAAATTTTTTAATATTAAAAAAAGAGATCTGGGGCCACACTGTGTTCTAATCTTACCTCCTATACTTAATGTATAATACACTCTCAGAAAGTTATTTAAGTGCTTCGTGACTCCATTTCCCACCAATACCCATGACATACAAAGACCTTAAAACAAAGTCTGGCAGGTAGAAAGCCATCAATAAGCATTAGCTACCATTATTATTATTATTATTATTATTATTATTATTAGGACGAGAGTATTTGCCCTACAAAGTTATCTTGAAATTAAAGTTACCAAGGCAGGTAAGGCTCTTAGCCCTAGTGCCCACACGTTGTAACTGTTTATAAATATTTGCTTTTATTACTGGGTTTCCCAATAACTCTATTAGGTAAGCAATGCCAGTGTTAGTATTTTACTAATAAAGAAACAGGATCAAAAAGACTCAATGACTTTTCCCTCTGTTGTATGCCAACTGCAATGAGTACTACATTCTGCTTCCTAAAACTCTCCATGCCTCGAGGATCCACCATGAAAGAGAGAGAAAAAATAAAACAGCATCTAAAGATGACATGAATGTCAGCATAAGTATCCTGAAGCTAAGCTGAAAATATAAAATAGGGGGTGGCCGGCTGGCTTAGTAGGGAAAGCGTGCAACTCCTGATCTCGGGGCTATAGTTTTGAGCCCCATGCTGGGGGAAGAAATTACTTAAATAAATAAAATTAAATTTAAAACAGAAAAAGAAAATATAAAATATTAAGTGCTGGGAGTAACTGTACACTGCCCTGAGAAAGATGTTGGGAAGATGTGAACACAAGTGCACTTTACTTTGTCCTGTTGAAAGTTTATGCTGGTTTGTTTTAATCACATTTCAAATGCACAGAGAGAGCGCCCTTTGAAAAATAAGTTTGTGAAAAGTTTTTGGAAAGTGAGTGATTATCTTTCCTAAGGAAATAAGCCCCCCTTTATCAATGCTGTTGTAGATACAGATTTTTCTGTACCAGTTTAACTGAAAATAATCAGCATTGGTATTTAAGTGGACATGGCTTCGGGTGAGTCTTGTTGGTCCATCTCAGAACATGGGACAGTGCCTAACGCAGGTGCCTGACCTATAGTGGACCAGAAAAGCCATCATCATGGCAAACTCTCCCAACAGATACTTCACATCATCTGTTTCTTAGTAGCATGCCGAAAGAGGAGCTAACAGGACAAAAATCACAGAACAACGCCAAAGTCAAGAAGACAACCCAAGAGCATCTTCTTGAAGCTATGAGTACTAGGTACCACCCGGCTGTTGGTCTCCTCTAGAATCTCAAGAATTTTACCTGCACCATTATCTCATTTAATACAATAATCCCACAAGGAGAAATTATTATCCCCACTTTATGAATGAGGAATCAGAGTTTCAAAAAGTTGATGAGAGACTTGCCTGAAGCCCCACAACTCATAAATAGTGTAGGAATTCAGACCCAGGTCTGCCTGGCGCCAAAGCCAAGCACTCCTGAAATTTTCTTTAATCTTCTTGTTAGTGTCCCTTGGAAGAAAAAAAAGAAGATACTCAGAATCTTAAGAATCTGAATCCAAAATTAAAAGAAAATAAATATTTTAAAGAATTAAGCCCAGCAGAGTCCAAGAATTCCCCCATGGGCTCTGTACAGAGCAAGACATCACTTTCCAAACAAATGCAGGCAGCTGGGTTCCCGCCCCTGTGCTCGGCTTACTCGGAGCGTGGTGCCTCCTGCCCTGTCCGCAGGGCCATCGCGCTGGTGACCACAGGCTCCGCCCGGTCTCCTACCCACCGTCCCCGGCCACCTCCCTACCCGGACGTGAACATTCTAGGTCCAGTCAGACCTGGGGAGGTGGCGGAGGTATTAAAAGAAAGACAGAGACAGAGAGACACAGAAGGACACACACGGGGTGGGGGGGACAAGAAGGCGGGAAGCACCCCCTCTCACGAAGGAATGTGATTCCAATGCGCGGGGCAGCAGGGGGGAGGGAAGCCGTGGGCCGCCCTTCTAGCGTCTGAAGTTGGGCTTCAGTTCAAGGAAAGTTACCCAAACTTGTAGCTGCTGCCTTTGTGCCACAGAGCCGAATTTCTAAACCCTGCATTTAGATAAATTTATGTTTTCCACATTTTTGCTCTCTTTTACCTCCCAAACGGCAGGCTTTCTTCCCAGACTTCCTCAAGGAGATAAAACACCATTGAAAGGGGAAACCTGCTGGGAGCAGAATCATTCCGGAAGTTTTTTCTTTTTTCCCCAGCAAAATATAGATGGTGTTTTTAATCACGGTGACCTGCAGTGGTAGATTGGACCTCTCAGGGAGGGGGTGGGAGGGGTAAGGCTTCATGACCTTTTTTCCCTATACTGTCCCTATAGTTTTGTATATACGAGAAGTTAGCTTTTTTAATTAAACAAAATGACTAAAATGTTGACAAATTCTTGGCATTATAGTGACACTTAGGACTAGCAAAGCCAGGATCCTTATATGTAACTTTTGAGCCCTAGAGGAAAAAAATACATTTGAACAGACTTTTGCATATATAAGGGCTAACAGTTACACTTCCAAATGCAGACCAGAGTATCACTTTTTTTCTGAAAAGTCTTGCAAAGATGTTCCAAACATCGATCAGCTGACCCATTCCCATCAAGCTTTGTACAATGTGAGCAAATATATTGATAATCAAAATATCGGGATTCTTTAATATTCACGCAAAGTACATCCCAGATATCTCTGGCAACTGTCTAGTCACTGACTGCTACAACCATAAATCATACAGCGTCTACTACAAAATATAAATGACCTTTCCCAATAAAACTCCCATGTTCCTCGAGTTAAAGCCCTCAGACCAGATCTGCAGGTATCTTTGGGGCAGGCTCCCTCACTGAATAAATGGTTTCATTATTAATATCCAGCAATTCATCACTTATTAGAAAGGCTGCTTTTCTCAAAACCTATTTTCAAATACAACTTTTTATTTTTATTTTTTTAAAAGACTTTTATTTATTTGACACAGAGAGAGAGATCACAAGTAGGCAGAGAGGCAGGCAGAGAGAGGGGAGGAAGCAGGCTACCTGCTGAGCAGAGAGGCCGATGTGGGCCTCGATCCCAGGACCCTGAGATCATGACCTGAGCCGAAGGCAGAGGCTTTAACCCACTGAGCCACCCAGGTGCCCTCAAATACAACTTTTTAAATCAAAGTACCTTTTTCCTTTCATTTTCACTATGATCAAAGAACTTATTCCTAAGAGACAAAGATGTATGCATCATTCCACGCATACCTAGGATGTTAATAAGTGGGAAAACCAGGGGGCCAGGCTGGCTCAGGTGGTAGAGCATCCGACTCTTGATTTCAGGGTCCTGAGTTCAAGCTCCATGTTGGGCATGGAGACTACTTTAAAGAAAAAAAAATAGAAGAAATGGAAAAAACCTTAGAAGCCATCTAATCTAACCTCCTTGTCAATCTGCCATCTGCTTCATTGTGCCACATTCCCGAGAGACAGCAAGAAGCACCAGGATCACATTCATGTCACAGACCATCTCAACCCACCCCACAGAAGAAAGAGAATGCAACTTGGGCATGAGTATCATTGTTTTCTCAGTGCCAGACCAGCAGACCTCTCCAGTTTTCCATTGTTAGAGGGCTTTGTTCTCCTTTTGGAGGACCCGTACTATCAATAGTTAACTAGTGGCCACAATCAAGTTTTATTTTTTGCTTATTTTTATAGGGTGAAAAAAAATGATCACCCTATTATTGAGGCTAACACACATTACATACAGACTTTTAAATCACTGTTTGTATATAAGAGCATTTTACTTACTTACTTACTTATTTATTTATTGAAAAGATTTTATTTATTTATTTGACAGAGAGAGAGAGCCAGCGAGAGAGGGAACACAAGCAGGGGGAGTGCAAGAGGGAGAAGCAGGCTTCCCTGCTGGGAGCCAGATTGGGGGGGGGGGCTTGATCCCAGGACCCTGGGATCATGACCTAAGCCAAAGGTGGACACTTAATGACTGAGCCATCCAGGCACCCCATAAGAGCATTTTAATGATACTTGCACTATAAAATTATCTTTAACTGGCCAACCAATTTTCAGTTACACTCCACTGACATTCTGTTCCTGCCATGTTTGATTAATGTCAATTCTATAAGGTAAGGATTCCAAAACTGCAATGACCAAGGTCTACCATAGGAATTTTGTTCAGAAATTAACATCACTCTGCATAGTATGGACTTGTAGATTAAAAGCTGAATATTGGGGCGCCTGGGTGGCTCAGTGGGTTAAAGCCTCTGCCTTCGGCTCAGGTCATGATCTCAGGGTCCTGGGATCAAGGCCCATATCGGGCTCCCTGCTCGGCAAGGAGCCTGCTTCCCCCTCTCTCTCTGCCTGCCTCTGCCTACTTGTGATCTCTCTCTCTCTGTCAAATAAATAAATAAAATCTTTAAAAAAAAAAAAAAAAAAAGCTGAATATTGGAAGGAAGATTTCATTCAACAAAATTAATAAGGTGGGAAAGACAATGGCTCTCTAATTAGCAAATGGATTATTCTTAGACCTTTTGCTAGTTTCAAAAGGATACGCTTATTGGTTCCCATGGCAGAAAATACAGAACAAATAACCAGGTTAATCACTGAGGTTCAAAAAAAAGTTGGCCTGTAATGGTCGTCAAGGCTCTGTGTCCAGGAAATCCCGCCAGACAGGCACTGTTTGCAAATGGCTGGGAAATATGGTCCATTGCCATCAAAAACAGATGAAAAGCAGGATTTGGTTAAAAGAGTGAGTCTTTGCCCAAGCAAAACCTTTCCAAAATAAAGAAACAGTGTATGCTGGCTGCCAGCTGACCTTGGCTGAAAAGAGGGGACAGTCCCGCACTGGTGCTCATTATACTCAATCTCAATACTATTAAATAGTGTTGAGTGGAAATAAGACTTAATCAAGGGAAGACCCTGCCAACTCTGACAGTGTTGGTAATATCCCAAACTAAAATACTTGGATTCTCATTAAATCAGATCAGATTTTTTTTAATTAAAAAGCAAATGCACCAAGATAATATCTATTCGAGTGTTAAGAGAAGCTATAATAATACAAGGAAGGATTTAGGTATGTGTTCAAAAACATTGAAATTCTAAGGATTTTCAAAATACCCTTAGAATATCTTTAAATAGCAATAAGGTATTATTATACTGAGTAATAAAATAGGAAAAGGATTATTAATAGTAGTATCTTCAAAAAGTAATGTCATTATTAAGAATCAATAGCAGTACTCTAAGTCTACCTGTAACACAGTCTTCTATGGGAATATAATTGAGTTAATATATGTAACTTAGTAAATTACGTAACATAGTAAGCACTGAATACTAGCTATGCTAATAAAGTCACAGGGCGGAAAGGGAAAAGAGAAGCCAGCCTGCTAACTTCCTTACCCCACTCCTAACATAAGTGTGCCCTCTTCATCCCTCTAAGAAGCTCAAGCTAGGACCCCATCATCCTCTGTCCCACCTATAATTAGCATTAACTATACCTCATGAACTTGGCTCCTTCCTTTATTCCTTGGTAGAAATAAGGCCACTTTCCCCAAGGCAGGAGCCAACCTGGAGAGTACCCATTTGATATATTAAAAGAGGTTCTAATAAAGTATTTCCAGAAGTCATGAAATGGCCTATTTAAAATTCCCATCATAAACTGCCTGACCAACATGGTGCCGGTCTCCAGGCTTAAGTCTTAAGAAACTCACAACTTCCACGTTCTCTCTTGGAAAGCTCTTTCTTTGAACCCAGTCACTACGCTGCCGTAGGAAGTTCAAGCAGGCAACAGAGAATCAAAAGGAAAGACTGATACACCCAGCTGAGGGCCAACACGAGTCATGGGAGTGAGTTGCCTTGAAAATGATTCCGAGACCCCAGTCAAGTCTCTCCAACTAGCACTATGTGGAGCAGAGACAAGCTATTTCTGCTTAGCTGTGTCCAAACTGAAGATCTGAGCAAAATAAATGATTGACGTTTTAAGCCAAAAAAAAAAAATCACATTATCTCAGTAAAATACAGAGCCTGCTCAGGTTCTAATTAATCGACATTTCTGAACTCAAAAATATATAGATTGTTTCTTTAAAAGAAGAAATAAGAAAAGGACCAGACATGATTATTTCTCCTTTTCTTAAAACAGAAAGGTCAATCCTCCCCTGAGAACTTTTCCATAGTTAATACCTAATACTTCTCTAATTAACCAGGCCAAATACCCCCAAACCAACAAATGCCTGTTTCTTCAACCCATGATGTCACTGGAAACAAAGCGGCATGACCGAGGATAAGAAAAAAACTGTTTTGTAGGGTTTTTTGTTTTTGTTTTTTTTAAAACAAGATCCTGTTCCTTGTGTACCTTTTAAGACTCCTCCAGTCTACTTAAGAAATAAAACATGCATGTTTAAAACACAAACAGTCCTAAAGGCAGGATGGCAAGTAAGCAGCCACTTCATGGTATGGAGTGAATGTCTCAATACAGAGGGAATTCAGTGTCAGCAGGATGTGAGAGATGAAGTACGTTATACTTGCAGCTACATTCATCCAGAGAGCTTTGTACTAGTGGTTGTGTTGGGTCTCATTTCCATCATTTGAGCCTGACCCACATCTAATCTTCACATTCACCACTGACAACCACAAACCAGGCTCCCCCAGAAAAACTATCAGTATGCATTTTGTAGGCACTAGAATGGTGCTGGGGTCGGGGGGAGAGGGGGCAAGGGAAAAATAAAAAAGTTTTCTCACAGGAGAAAACTGCGTCTGTGTAGGGTTCAGAAGGAATGGTAGGAAAAGTCAAGGCAAAGTCCAGTTGGACAAAGTCCCAAAGTCGTAAAAGGATATATATTCTTCTATTCTTGAATGAGCATTTGCATATACTTTTGCTAACAACTATTTGGGAATGAGCGGAGGATCTGGATTAAAGAATAAGCAAAGACTGCGAACGAAGGCAGCCAGAGATGGGACCATGCTTTTGGTAGCAGCAACCTTGCCTCCCTCACTTCACTCGGAGCCCCGGATAACTCTGGAATCCCAGCAGGCACAGTGTCCTAAATGCCTGGAGACCTCCTGACTCAACCTCCCAGGCTTCAAAGGTAGGAAACATGAGATCTCAGCAGACACTTCAACTCCAGCACTGACACGTTATCAAGACACAAGTTTTAAAGGATAACAAACCCCTTAAATAGGAGTTTCATATTTTCTTCCTTGCTTAAATTGACCACACTGAAGTTTAGATAATTTATGAGAAAAGCCTAATTTTTGTTAAAATGTAACACTAATAATAATAACTATTATTACTATTATTATTGCCTGGCTTCATCCAACTCCAGGCTTCCACTGTACAAATCTATGCTCAAACTGCAGAACCTATTAACTTCGGGCAAGCGTTTTTAAAATCCAACAAGAGACTGTGAGTTAATAATTCGGTCCTTCTTAGTTGGAGGAGCCAGCGTCACTGGTGACCTGCCCCTCCGGGTCCCCACCCACCCTGGGCTCACACACTGCCCTCATCACTACCACTCCTCTGCTGGCTACCCACCAAGTCCTCAAGAATGATTTACTAAGTTCAGTCAAGTAACTAGATTCTATGAAATAATAAAAGGAAAATGGAGTTCATGACTGAAATCAAGCTGGGTGGAGACACAGAGGGTCTTTTGTTAACAACTGTACAAGGGAATGCAAATGAAGACAGGCTTCACAAGGAATTCTGACATCTTAATGAAGATTTATGAAGAATTTTTGGCATGCAAACCTCAAATGCAATGAGAAAGGGTCACATAAAAATACCGTTTTGTGATTTCTTTTGCTTCAAAACAATTCGAAAGACAGTTCCTTCATAATTATCCTGGTAATTGAACTGTAAAGGGTTTTTCTTTCTGTCCTCTACTCTAATTACACTCCCCGCCCCCCATTATGCTTCCACTGTTCTTCTTTCTCTGGTTAACTATGAAGCGGTGTAGCTCATCAGCTTGCCCCAAGCTGTGAACTGCCCCCCCTCCCGGATGAAATCATGAGAGTGACTCGATTTCTCTCTTCCACACAGAAAGTTTTGTGTTACACAGTGTCTTTGTTCATGTTCTTAGTAATGCAGAAAATCAACTGACATTTTCCCCTAATAATGATTGGATTATGAAATAATGTCAATGAAAAAAAAAGTGCTGCCACAGTAAAATGCTTCACCGGTGCCACATAAATGTCATACAAACAGCATGTGAAGAAGTACACATCTCAGTAAGGAACACATTTCCCACATCCGAGGTCGGTGATGGTATTTTGCCACAGTCGTGGGTTTTATGTTGCATTCATAATACACAGGGATAATCAGAGAGACTGTAAATTCATGAAATATATTCATGGGCAGATTTTTTTCTTAAACTTTATTTTTTTATTTTTTTTTAAGATTTTATTTATTTATTTGACACAGAGAGAGAGATTACAAGTAGGCAGAGAGGCAGGCAGAGAGAGAAGAGAGAGGAGGAAGCAGGCTCCCTGCCAAGCAGAGAGCCCGATGCAGGCCTCGATCCCAGGACCCTGAGATCATGACCTGAGCCGAAAGCAGAGGCTTTAACCCACTGAGCCACCCAGGCGCCGTTTCTTAAACTTTATAAGCAGTAATAATAATATTGCTATAGTCATAATACTACAAATAACATAAGCCAAGTATTTTCACATTTTCTAGCATGCCAAGCATTTTCACTTTTGATCCTCCTAATATTTATTTCGTGCTCCACCTTGGAAAATAAGTTTTATCATCCCCACTTTCCAGGTGAAGAAGCCGGATTGGTAGGTAAATCATTTGTCTAAAATTATGCTGCTGGACAGTGGCTGAGACCCCGCTCCCTAGGATGGGCCCCTCACCACCGCTCGCCGTGTGTAAGTTTCAGGGCAGCTTGGGAAGGGGTTTATTGCAGGGCTTCACCAGGGCACCAGAGTAGGCGTGGCTCTCTCCTCATTGTCCAGAGGAGCGCCTTCGCTGGGAGAGAGGCCAGTCTCAGTTCCAACTCCTCAGTTGTAAGCTGTAATTCAGAAAATGCAGGAAGCGAAGGCAGGAGGTCAAAGAAAGAGCCCTGGGACTTCCAGGAGCGCCAGGTGCTCCCTCTGTCACAGTTGCTGCTACAAGGGCTGCCTTAATCCCTAGTCCCTAGCCCAGCCCCATTCCTGCCAGCCCACATGCAACCAGCTGCTCCGTGCTGCTGTGTGAGGAGTGTTGGGGGGCAGGTGTCAGGCAGGCCCACGGCTCCCGGGCCTCCACGTGCTGCCCTTCCTGCTAAAGACTTGCTGACCCACCCTCCCATCCTCCCCCCACGTTTCCTAGATCAGACACTCTGGCAGGCCAGAAGGCAGGTGTGAGGACAGGTGCCAAAGGGAAACCAGGCATAGGGAAAGGCCCACCCAGAAGCTGAGGCCTTAAGTTCTGCATTCTCACCCACCAGGCACCGATGAGGAAATGTCCATGAAGGCTTCAGTTGCTGAGGCTCATGGTCACCTTATTCACTAGATGTCAGGGTATTCGAGTTCACAGAAAGGTTTTTGAGTCTACGTAATGGAGGAGGAAAGGATCACTGACTGAAGAGAGAAGTGATTCAGACAGAGGCAACGGCAATGTAAAGGCCCACAGACTGGACAGAATATAGTAAGAAGAACTGTGAGGAGTTCAATATGGCTAGAAAGTAGGAAGAACTGTGAGAAGTTCAATATGACTAGGGAGCAGGAACTAGGTCACGAGGGCCTTGTCAACTTGGTGATAGAATCTGACTTCATCCTAAAGCCAAACAAGGACTTTAAAGCATATGGCATGATACTGACACTTGTCTTTTAACAAAATGACCCTGACCACAGCCCGGGAAGAGAATCAGAGAGTAAGGCCATCCACAAGGAGGGAAAATCAGTTAGAAAAGTACTGCAGAAGCTTGAGCAAGAGATGCTGGTGCCTAGACTAGAAATGAGTACTGGGAAATTCATGCAGTGGGACTGTGAGGCTCAGAGAAGGACTGTGATGGGTGAGAAAGAAATGCTGGGTAAAGTTCTGGTGTGAGCAGCAGGTGCGAGCTCTAGAAAATGGGAGAGAAGCATGTTGGGGAGCGTCCACTTCGGACATGTTGCCTTTGAGGCGACCGTGGCACACACAACTGGACAGGTCAAGTGGACAAATGCACACAAGGGTGCAGAAGACAGATGTAAGCTGCAGTTTAGACGGGACTGGTCTGCATACCGCTGCTTACATCTCTTCTCAACTGAAATGTTGAGGAAAGCCGTGCCACAGAGATCCCATCAAGCCTCAACCACTCCATAAAGCTGCTTTCTTATCACTCGTTCCTGTTCTGGACTCCTTTCCTGAACTCCATACCCTGTACAGTATCCCTGAGGTATTGGGGGAAAGATCAGACAGGTGTATAGATAGACACTGTCACTGGTCACATTCGTATATATTTTCCTGTCTTACCCAGCTTTAAGCTGTTTAGAGACAAAGAGATATCTGATTCACACTCTGGTCTTTCCAAGGCATCTCCTCGAACAGTAATTGAACAAATCTAGTCAGCAAACATTATAATTACATACACGTCATGAAAGACTGAGACCCACAAAAGACACACAAAACCACAGGATGAGAAAACATCAAGATTTCTCACTAAATCCCATGAGTAGGGGGCGCCTGGGTGGCTCAGATGGTTAAGCGTCTGCCTTCGGCTCAAGTCATGATCCCAGCGTCCAGAGACGGAGCCCCGTATCGGGCTCCCTGCTCTGCGGGAAGCCTCTGCTTCTCCCTCTCCCACTCCCCCAGCTCGTGTTCCCTCTCTCGCTGTGTCTCTGTCAAATAAATAAATAAAATCTTAAAAAACATTAAAATAAAATAAAAAAATAAAAAATAAATCACATGAGTAGCAGCTGAAACGGGTAATTCTCTAACTGAAGTGCCCAAGCCAGGAGGCAGGCTCCGGGGACACACAAACCTGGGTTGGCGTTCCAGCTCCAACACAGACAGAGATGAACCTTGGGCAAGTTACTTTACCTTTCTGTGCCTCAAAAGTCTCCTCTGTGAGGGGAGGATGGACATAGTTAACTAAATCCATGCACAGCAAGTGCTGGGTACAAGAGAAACAGGCAGTACATCCATACCTTCATGTAGCTTACTGTCGGGTAATGACAATTAATTACGATTGCTCTGAAGAAGTGGAGGATAAAGGGCATATTAACAAGGGGAGCCTTCTGTCCCTGGGAAGGTCAGGGAATGCTTCAGTAGCAGGGATCTTTCAGGATGAGACTTCTCAGGAATTATCTAGATGGTACGGTTAGTCTGAGGGGAATCCCAAGGAGCGGCCAATGAATGCGTGAAATGTCTGAGGCCAGATTTTACTTTATTTTATTAGAAAATCTGAGGCCAGATTTTACTTTATTTTATTAGAAAAGCTGGAATGACCACTCTGACCAGAAGAACAGAAGGGAAGTGGTCTAGAGAGAAGTGATGGGGAGTGACAGCTTTGACTGTATTTGGGTTATTCATTATTGTTATTATCATCACACTATTATTATAATGCTTTTTTTCTTTAGTTGTAAAGTCCAGGGACACCACCCTATCATAAAAATAAAATCTGTGACATCAAGGCAAAGCCATGAGAAAGCTTTAACAGGTACTACTAAGTTATTTCCAGTTGCTTTTATTCTGCCCCCAGGTTGGGTGTTTTTTTTTTTTTTAAGTATTCACTGAATAAATGCATGTGGAGTATTTTTATAAGTAGTATTGTGTACCACAAATATAAATTCATTATTATTGCTTAGAAGTCTGATAGTACGGCTAACTTAAGCGTCCTCTGAGAATTTAACATAGTGATTTTCTAAAAGACCTATCTGATTGACCCTCCCTAAAGTTTTAAGTTGACTGAAGCACTTTCCAAGTTAGCTAACATAACTGAATTCATTTTCTGTCATTGAAGGATCAGAGTTACCTTCAATGATTAACAACTATAGGAGACCAGGAAAGTCAACAAAGACCTGTGTGACTGTAAAATTTCCTCTGAGAATTCAAAAACATTACTCAGAGATTTGCCAAGATAACTAGAACAAAAAAACTTGAAAAACAAGTAATGAGTAAGCAGACTCCTGTGAAAAGTACAAATAAAACCACCCACCCATCATCTTTAACAAAAGATTCCCATTAGAATATAAGCTTTATATTCTTAAAAAAAAAATTTTTTTTTAATTAAAAAAAAGAGGGATGACTGGGAGGCTCAATAGGTTAAGCATCTGCCTTTGGCTCAGGTCACGATCCCAGAGTCCTGAGATGGAGCCTTGCATGGAGCTCCCTGCTCTGTGGGGAGCCTGCCTCTCCCTCTCCCTCTGCCCCCCCACCCCGCCCCAGCTTGTGCACTCTTTCTTTCTCTCAAATAAATAAACAAAATCTTGAAAGAAAGAAAGAAAGAAAGAAAACCTAAACTTTATAAGGGCAAACAATTTGGTCCTCAATGCCTAGACTAGTGCCTGGCACGTAGTAGGTGCTTATAAAATACATGCTGCACTAAGGAATAAATGAGGAATAACAGTAACAGTGCAAATATTGGTATCTGATACTTTTGTTGAATTTTGAATTATTTACAATTTTATTACTTTTAATGAATGTTTTGCATATACTTTTAAACTATAAGAAAGACTATTTTTCTATTTTATACAATATACAAAAAGGATTCAGCTGGAATACCAAAAATGCACATTTTTGTATCTGACTACCCCTCCAGCCCCCTCTACACACACAGCCACCACCACCGCCACCACGCCCTATACACTTGGAACACCAAGATTTTTATTTATTTGAAACAGAAAGTACACGGGGGGGGGGGAGCACGCACAGAGAGAGAGAAGCAGGCTTCCCACTGAGCAGGGAGCCCAACACAGGACTCGATCCAAGGACTCCAGGATCATGACCTTAGCAGCAGGCAGACACTTAACCGACTAAGCCACACAGGCACCCCGGAGCATATCTGTTTCTCAAGAAAGATTTAAATGATTTTTATGTAGGTAAGTTTAATAATTATCATCAGAAAAAATAACTGAAGCACAACAAGTGATAAAGGGTCTAAAATGTTAAGATCTACCTGAAGCCTTAGATGTCATCTGGTCCAACCTGACCACATACCAGATGGGCATGAGGCCCCAAATTCCCTGTACTTTGTGTTAGTTGAACAAGGACAAGAACACCAGACTCCTAGAAAGTCATCCACATTCCACCAGGGATTTGCTGCACAAATCTGTGTCAACTAATCATAGTCAGATTATCTCCTAAAAGTATGACTATGCAATGTGTTCACTACTACAACACCCTCCCGGCTCCTTCCAGAAATTATTATGCAAATTCCCCAGCACAGGGGTCAGCAAATCATGGCTGGCAGCCAGTGCCCACCCACACCTGTTTCTGTACAGTCAGCAAGCTAGGAATGATTGTGACATTGCTAAATAACTGAAAGAGAAGCAAAGTCAAATAATACTTTGTGACACATGAAAATTCAAATATCTGTGTCCACAAATAAAGTCTTATCGGCACATGGCCACCCTCATTTATGCATTGTCTGTGACTGCTTTCCTGCTAACATCAGCATAACTGGGTAGCTGGGACAGAGACCAGGCGGCCAGCAGAATCAAAAGCATTTTGTGATCTGGCCCCGTACAGAAAATGTCTACCGACCCTTGCATGAGGAGATAGTTAATGTGACTCTGGTAGATTTCACCTCCCGAATGAGTCCGCCAACCAGCTGCAATCACTCACATGCTATTTCCTCTTCTTTGATTACTGAAACTCCACAGCAAGCTATTGTTTTTACCAGTTACTCAGAAAACAAAGATAAAAGTTTCCACAGAGGAAATAATAACCTTCCTTTTCCAAGGTCCGCATCTGCCTCACTTCCAGTGAAGTTAAAAGCAATGCTTTGCTCACAAGTTTGTCTGTATCATTTTCCCCAACTGAATTCAGGACACTCCAGTGGCTCACTTTTTACAATGAAGGATTCAGGCAGAAAGAAAGGAAGAAACAAACAAACAAACAAAAAGCTAGGTTGGCAAAAATGAATTTACACTAAGGGGAAAAAAAAAAGAAAAGAAGGTTTACTATCTGAAGCTGAAAACATTTTTCTCTTCCTTTGGGATGCTAATCTTCTAATATTAAAATGTGAAAACTTCCCTTATATACTATGCAGCTACTAAAAATTGAAAATTGCAATGTCCATGCTAACATTTTCAACTTGGCCAGTTTTCTGGATGAAAATAAACTACCAAATTCATACCTGCTCAGTGCTGTAAATGATTTTTAAGATGTAATGAATCTTTTGTTGGATATTCTGTTTCACCTTACTTTCCTCCACCAATATACAAAAGACTGCCTTGCAATGTGCATAAACTAGGAAAATCCCACTCCTAGGGCCTTTGGAAATGACTTTAAGGGTGTCTATGTTCTCTTACATCATGACCCCAGCTGTTATGCTCCTAAAGTTACAAACGGCCACTCTTCGTTTTAACAGCACATTTAAAGAAACCTAATGTTAGTTCAACAGGGGTAAACAGTCTCCAACACTGTATAAATAAAGAATTCTTTGAGTTGTAAATAGTAGTTGCTCAAAGTAGGGGAAGGCTGGCTAAGAAAGACAGAGACAAGGGATGGACACAAAGCTTAAAGGGCCTCTCTTCTCCCTTTCCAGCACACCAGGGAGAGGGGACAGGGCGCCAGAAGTCTGGAAGAGCTCAGCCATCCATAAGGACCCTAAAGTGGCCAAGGCCTGAAACCAGCAGTCCTTCTTCGGTCACTGTTCACTCGCTTGCCAAGAATCAACTAAACACTCTCCTACCTATACGACATCCAGGGGTTACAGAAAGCCCAAAGGCCTGAACTTGCCCCGTAAGAAAACTACTAATGTACAGGCACCTGGGTGGCTCTGTCCGGTAAGTATCTGATGCCTTTGGCTCAGCTCATGATCCCAGGATTCTGGGATCGAGTCCTGCATCAGGCTCCTTGCTCAGCAGGGAGCCTGTGTCTCCCTCTCCCTTTGCCTGCCACTCCCCCTGCCTGTGCTCTTTGGGTCCAATAAATAAATAAAATCTTCAAAAAAAGAAAGACAATTACTAATGCATATTAAGGTAAAACGTGTGCAGAACCAGTCCAATGAAGGCTATGCAGTGGACAATGACATATGCCAGGCTGGCCAATTACAGCCTACAGGCCAAGTCCAATTGGCAGCTTGTTTTGGTAAATTACGTTTTATTGGAATATGGCCACACCCACTCATTTATGTTTTGTCCCTGAATGCTTTCATGCCACAATGGCAGAGATGAGTAGATGCAAAGAGAGTGTATAGCGGGCAAAACCAAAATACCTGCCATCCACAATCACATACTCATATATATTATCTGTAATACTGGAGGGGTTGCCACATGGACTACATTCAAGACTAGAAATTCAACAATCGGGGCGCCTGGGTGGCTCGGTGGGTTAAAGCCTCTGCCTTCGGCTCAGGTCATGATCTCAGCGTCCTGGGATCGAGGCCCGCATCGGGCTCTCTGCTCAGCAGGGAGCCTGCTTCCTCCTCTCCCTGTCTGCCTGCCTGCCTCTCTGCCTACTTGTAATCTCTCTCTCTGTGTCAAATAAATAAATAAAATCTTTAAAAAAAAAAAGAAAGAAAGAAATTCAATAATCGAACAGCAAATGATCAAAGAGAAATGCTTTTGCTGGAAACTTCCTTGCCACATATGAACTGTGGCCTGATAGCAACATTAGCTAAGTAAGGCTTGGTGCTGCTCCAAATCTAGATCAAAGATCAGGAGTTGGAGATAAATTCACTCTGTGTTTCAATGAGCTCTCATCAATACCCATTGTTTTGTTACAACAGGCGTTAGGCAAATGCTCACATGGATTAACTTGAACCCATTACAGACAAGAACAAAACACCTACCAATATATACCTTGGCTGTTGGATCATTTTACTTTGCACTGGAAAACTTAGGATCCTTAAGAGAAAGACATCGTTAATAATTATTTCCCCCCGCGCCCCGTCACTCTGTACAGGCAAGTGCACAATAAACAGGGTTTGAATAAGTCCCTTAGAAACCCCAGTTGCCTGCCAATTGAGCAATATCTTCTTTTCAGGGAAGTGCCATAAAAGAGATTCTAATACCTCGGGTCGCTAAGTATTTCCTATGAAAGAGGATATGAGGCTCTCCACCCGCAGGATATTCAGTGTGATGAGTAAATTAGCATGGAAAATAGAGCAGTTGCTCCCCCCTTGGAGTTGCCCCATTTGTCATTCCAGAGGTCAGAGTTCCACCATCAACAAAGGGCTCTTCTCAACCCCTTCCTCATGTCTCTCCACTCACATCCCACCACCACGGACCCCCCAGAGCACCTCTTCCTACACAATATTTAATGTTTTGTTTCTTAACTACTTGTTTTACTTACGTCTTATGTCCACCCCTTATGTCTAAGGGTCCTCCGTGTAACTAAATCATTTCTCTTATCATGAACTTCAGAATAGGTAATGGTTCTAAAGCAGACTTGAAAATCATTCTGAAAAATGTCATAATTCTTCTATCAAAGTTGGGGTGGGGAGGCTGGCAGCAGGGCTGAGATGCATTTTTATGCTTTTGGAATAGGAGGAGGAACTACACCGGCTCTCTGAGGCCCCTGCCGCAGTCATTCTGCTGAATGTCCTGTCTCCCAGCATCAGCCACCTCCTGCCTGGCCTTCCCCAATACCCAGCTCTTGAAGCCAGGGCAGCCTCACATCGGAAAATGTGAGGGCTGAGGACAGAACAGAAGCAAGTACGAAAATGAAACACAGCCTAGGGGACTGCCCTGGAAAGTAGGGCTAATTGTCTTCCCACTTGGCCTAAGGAGACGATGTCATAAATGCGAGCATCACTCCCCACCATCGGTAACAAGCAAACAGGCAAGAGCCGGGGACCAAGCACGTGGCCGGAGATAAGCAGCAAGACGAAGGGTAAAAACTTAGTTAAGAAAAAGTATCTGCCGGGCGCCTGGGTGGCTCAGTGGGTTAAAGCCTCTGCTTTCGGCCCAGGTCATGATCTCAGGGTCCTGGGATCGAGGCCCGCATCGGGCTTTC